>JASANG010003057.1:0-76620 GCA_030248215.1 Enoplolaimus lenunculus
CGGTCATAATTTTCTCCGGAAAAACAACTCTGCTTTACGCAATGCACAATCGTGTTTACGTGAATGCATAGAAATCTGTATGCAAATATTGTAATTATAGAACAATCCCATCTGTATGCTATGAAACTATTGTAAACAAACAATGCTGGAAACTTGCCCAAAATACGTCGTATGTGGAGTGTTTTCACTGTAAATATAGATATCTCTTTTAATACAATATTTATTTCTGATCCATATTTCGTAACACTTCATTTTAAAGGTAATTTTATTACAAAAAATGTATTAAAAACTTAAGAACACAGCACCAAGACACCCAAAACATATACCATCATTAACACTAACGAGAGTACATTGTTAACGCAAGCGTACACCTGTTTCCACTCTCGCATATTTGATCCGGCTCCGGTTTCAGGAGAACTCATATCTTTTGGATGGGTTTCTTCAGAATTACAACACAAATATGAATTGCACGCGGATGCAAACAGCCCAAGTCGATGTGGTGGGGGCAATGGGCGTTCGACCCTTGCCAGAGCATTTACTACCAAAGTGAACAGTAAGCTTAGCAACGTCATACCCACTGTGAACTCGTAGAATCGATCTAAAAAACAGAAAGCACACTGTCAATTTCAGTGACTTAATTAACCAAACCACCCAGAGTCAACTGAACTCAGATTGAGAATCAACTCAACGCAGAGTGAGTTAATGTTTACTGATATTAATTCAGAACTAACCAACTCGCTAGTTGAATTGATTAATCAACTCGTTGGAGAATCTACAGTGCAATTATCAACGGGTGATAGGTTTTGTTATGGTTTCGAAACAGTCGGAGGCAAAATTCAAAAATTCTGCACGTTTTTCACATTTGATTTGGTATACAACGTGTGCCAATTTTGCAATTGTATGATTTCTTCAGTTGGAATACCTAAACGCTAACTGATGATAGGTGCTATACACAATTGTGTGCGTTCGTACATATTAACTGAACATAGTAATCTTGCTGCAATTAATATTACAGGCTCAAGGTTCTGCATTCTGATCGTTAATCAAGAGTTTTCCCGTGGTTGAGGTCGCTTTTGTAAAGTATTTGGGCGAACGAAATCAGCAAAAAATTTAAAATGCTAAATTTTTGTAGCTTAAATTCTATTAAGCCTATAAAGGCGCCGTATTATATCTCGTATCTTCAGGAAATTCAAGAAGATAAAAAGCGACCAATCAAGTCGTTGTAGACACGGCTGTAGAACAACTGGGTTGAATAGAGGAAATTTACGAATTTTGGGAACATTAATTAATTAAGTTTTCTTGTGAGCGAAAATCGCTATCCCTGGCAATTCTAGTGAATTGATTTTCACTCAGAATGAGTTGAATGCACTCAGAAGTCTGAGCTTTGAATTAGGTCTTTCAGAACTCAGAATTCTGAATTGAATGAACTCATTCTGAGTAAATTAATTAACGCACCCGGAATTAAATCAGCTCAGAGTGAGTTAATATTTACTGTTATTAACTCAGAAGCACCTTGAAATGGCTAATTCTGTCTCTGAGTTAATTAATCAACTCATTTGAATTTACAGCGTAGCAAAAAATGGTTTGAATTTTCAAATCCAGCATTTTATTTTAAATCATGTAAAAGCGCTTTTTTCTACAATGTAAGTTTCAGTGAGTCGATTTTAACTTAGAACGAGTTGAATCACTCAGTTTGAGTTAAGACTGCTACAACTCAGAACTTTGAGTTGATTCACTGCATTTTGAGTTAACTAATCAGCTCACCCAGTGTCAACTCAACTTAGAGTGTGAATAAACCCAACTTAGAGTGAGAATCAACTCAACTGAGAGTGCGTTAATGTTTGCTGATATTAATTCAAAAATAACCAACTTGCTAGCCACCTGAATTGATTAATCAACTCATTGCAATTTAGAGTGTAGTCTACCAGAACTATAGAAAGAGACATCGCCCACCAATCCTTACACTGTAAATTCCAATGAATTGGTCAATCAACTCAGCTAGAAAGTTGGTTATTTCTGAATTAATAACAGTTAACATTAACTCTCACACTGAGTTGGGTTGATTCTCAGTGTGAGTTATGTTTATTCCGGGTAAGTTGAATAATTAAATCGAAGTGACTTTTTTAACGCAGAGGTTTGAGTTCTCAAAGTCCTAACTCAGATTGAGTGATTCAACTCCTTCTGAGTTAAAATTGACTCACTGACATTTACAGGGTAAACCTGACGATAGGACACTTGGCTTTGACTACGGGAAACTTACAAATTTTCGGAACACTGGCACCAAATCCAACTTGAGGCGTTTTAGAGACAAGAAATTGAAAACACATAAATTGTAGAAGAATGGCGAATAGCTTGACGTACAGTTGCTGTTTGAATGGACCAAACAGTGGTGATATTAGCACAAGAACCGCTGATATCACCATTGGAACGGTAAGTTCAATTTTGAGCGTTGATGATTTGCGACCAGCACGAATGCAAACCTGAAACACAAATGCTCAAACATTGTGAACTCCAGTGAGTTGATTTTAACTCTCAGAATGAGCTGAATCCACTCAGAGGTCTGACAGCTCTGAATTTAATCTTTCAGAACTCAAAAATATGAATTGGTTAAATTCAGTCTGAGTTATATTAATCAACTAAACCAGAATTATATCAGCTCAAGACTTGGGGAAAGTAATTCGACCTCAAAGTGTCGAAGGCTACAACATCTTTATATACCATAGCGAACATAATCCAGCTTACCCTCATCGAAGACGGTACTTCCGCATCCGGGGTCAACGCAATTTCAGGAACGTTCCAATTGGTCCGCGACGCTTCTTCAATGGTTCCGGAGGTTGTTTTGAGTTCAATTTGAAGGACTTGATCGAACGCTTCGGAATACAAATCAAAACAGCACGTCCGCTCGTCTGCCGGATAATTCCGGTAATCTACTGAACACCGGGCTTGGATCCGGTACTGAAGTTTCGTGGTTAAAACGCCGTCGTGTGTCGACCGGATATCTTTAAACACGGTGAAATCGTTGCTTTGACCTGCGCCGCCTTTGCTTAAATTTTCGAACAAAAATGTGTTAAAAACAACAGATTAAATGGTATTGGAATAGTGGTTCATGTTACTTTTAGGGCCCTGCCATTTTGTTACAAGACTGCACTCAAGTAAGCTTAGCTTTTAAACCATTTTATGCGTAGGCTTGCACCAATCACCAGGCAGTTATAGGTTTTCGAACAAGCGAACTGAAGTAACTACAAACGTCAAAATGTCGCTTCCCATCGACTGATTCGAAACTTACTGGACCTATTGTCAACCGGTGATTGATGCTGTATAATTTTGAGAATGTGAACATAGGTTTAGGCTTAGTCTTACCCCTAACATTTATTTTTATGCTCAGGCTTAGGTTTTGAGAAATATGCTTACAACTCTAAAAGTATCATAGGCCGGAGCTGTTATGGTCGCTACAGCTGCTGATATTTTGGAAAATTTGCTACATTGGTAAATTACTGTTCAGCTTGCATAATTGCAAATTTTGCAGTTACACGTATATTGTAAGCGCATATTTTTGTTGCGATTAATAAGGAACCATCATGAAAAAACAAGTCTTACGTTCCAGACTTAAGGTCAGGTACCCAAATATGGCCGTAGGATTTGATCGGAATCGATTGCACTTTCCAAATCCTAGGATCCCATACCATACGCCAGTCTTTCCACAGCTAAAATTTGCAACGTGTGATACAACTAAAATAACACTGAAATTGTTTAAAATTAATGCCGTGGTTATATATCACGGTGCAACCGGAGGTGAAAGATACCAAAACCGGAGTCGGAGCCGGAGGCGAACGAAACTTGTTGGAGTCGGAGCCAAAGGTGAGGCTAAATTAGATAGTAAAAATGAAGGTTAATTATAGTTGATTTTAGCCAATATCTGCAAAATGTTGTTAAGTTGCTTGGTTTTATGCTAATTTTCTGCGAAATTTCGGAAACTGTTTGCTGAAAATTGTGACAAAACTAAACCGAAACGCGCCAAACACATAAATTTTGCCAAATTATGCAAAATTTTACTACCGAAATTGCCGGAACCTCTGACAAAAATTCTATAGAGCCGGAGCCGGAGAAGGAGGCCGATTTTCAGCCGAAGGCAGACCTCCGGTTGTACCCTGATATATGATTATATAATCACTACCATTGAACTAACCAAGAGTGCATTATATAAGACTATGCAACTCTCTGGGTTCTACATGGTACAAAGTGTACCCCCGGGCGTTGCATTTTTGGCCGACCCCCTTTACTTAAGGGGAGTACTTAATGCTCGAAACACAACATGCGTATGGTGTTCAAAGTATAAGGCCATCAACTTTGGATAATTATAATATTTTTAACATGCGAAATTGAGAGAATCGGTAGACTTCCCTCCCCCCCCGCCTGCCTAAATAAGGGGGTATAGGCCAAAAACGCAACGTGCGCTGGGTACATTTTTTTGTACGCAAAATGTACACAGTTGTACACTCTTGTAATAAGAGTCATTATGGACTCTTGATATGTCCAAGAGTTGATCACGGTTGCATTCTGCAAGAGTACGAAACTCAGATGCAATTGCATGGCACAAAATGTACCAACGCCCGTTGCGTTTAGGCTCCATTCTTTCTTTTTTGGGGTGGGAGTTCAGTATTATAGGAAGCATGCAATATAGAATCGGACCAATCAATTTAACGTACTCAAAATGAAGACAATCGTTCAACTGAATCTCCAGAATATAAAAAAGGTACGCTGAAAATGCAACGCGTTTTGGGTACATTCTATTGTACATAAATATGTACGCAGATGCAGGGTCGGAGCAGTCACTTTCCATACCTTCGATTTGGCGAGCCCTCGCCAAAGAGCGCCCCCCACATTAACAAGTTTATAAACAAAAAATATTTTGATTATCGAAACAGGACTCTACCCCGAAATTTTTTGGAAGGTTCTTGATTTAACAAACTTGATATATAAATGCATATGCACTGCAAAACAATGGTGAGTCAAATTGACTCTGTCGGAAACAGGCTTTTCCAGACTACACAAAATGAGTCAAAATTGGACTTCGCCAGAGTCAAATTCGATTCACTATGTCGCACGTTTGACTCTGGCGGAGTCGAATTTGACTCAGTTTGTGTAGTTAGGAAAAGCCTATTTCCGAGAGTGTCAATTTGACTCACCATTTTTTTACAGTGTGAGACTAATTCGAGAAATATTTTTTTCTAACGTTGACTTGCTCGAAATTCTGCAAAAAAGCTAAAAACACACACAGTATACCCCCACTTACAATATCGATGTGTCCAGCAACATTCATTTCTTTCCATATTTCATTCTAAAATTGTGACGAATATTGATTAAAAGGCTGTTCAGTTGAATTTCAACTGAATCCCAAATACCAACCCCTGGTATTGGGTTCAAGATTTATAATTTGCTAAATCGTGAAAAAATTGCGTTTCTACTAATAGTCAACCGGACTGTCAACGATGTGCATAGTTTAGTGCAAACTCGTGACATTAAGCTAATTTTGAACTGACGTTGGAAATACGACTAAAATAATACTTGTTAAGATAGCAAAAGGCTACAAATCTGTTAACCATGCTTCTTAATGAGAATTGGCTAACTTTTGTGGTTAAAGATTCCAAATTCTTATGGCTTCGCCGGCCCATGTAAAGATCAGGGGCGGAACGTTTGAACGTTTTTCAGTAGGAGTAGAATAGAGTAAGCTTAAGCTTTATACCAATTTTTACGTTTAGCTTAGGCTTAGGATTAGGCTTAGACATAGGCTTAGGCTTAGGCTTAGGAATATGTTTATAATACTGTTCCGCTCCTGTTCTTTACAAACGTGCCCTGCCAGAGGCGGATTCGCCGAACAAATATCGATTTGGTAAACGTGCACAGAGGCGAATGTAAATAGTTCTGACGGGAGGGCTGGCAAATGTATGAAATGCAAAAATTGTAAGGTAGGAATCTTATTATTTTATCACCAAAAAGTTTCTACCGGAAAAAATTGTAAGATTTTTTTATCACAAAATAATTTGTGACGGTAAAAATTGTTTTAACAAATAATTTCAGAGGGCGAAAATTGTAAGGTAGGGACATTACCATTTTATCACAAAAAATATAAATGGGGCGTACGCCCCCCTTCCCATCTGCATCCACACAGCTTCTTGTAACCAGCTCAAATCGGTCCAGAAGACTGAAATGTTTCAGAATTGCTAAATCTTGCATAACTTGCAAGCATGCATAACCGAAACGTTTGCAATATATGGAACAAAATATGTTCATGGGACGGCGAACGTGAGCCCTCAGCATCCCCTGCCTACGAACCAAGGGACGGACCGGACGCCAACGGTGCGTTTCTACTCTTGGTTCGCCCCATTCCAGACTTAAACAAGGTTTAAAGCAAGCCTAATTAACTTTGACCCTCGCTTGGTTGGGCATACTTACAATCCAGAGTTGTCTGACGACCAATTTTCGAACTGAAACAGTCACTTTATCTCCAGCTGTCCGTGTAGGAGGCAACGTTATCAATGCGTTATGCTTTCCTTGAGACTTATCGGCATTATCGGTCAAATTGTAGTATAAGCATTCTTCAAGAATAACATACTTGTGTCCAGCTAATTCGACTGTATCTAAAACAGCGAAAATGATTTTATACGATTTAACAATGCTTAAATGGCCAACGATACGTAATTTGGGCATCATTCCAGTTTAACCAAAATTTACCGTATAAAAATCGAAATGTTTGACAGTCTGGGTAGAAACCGGGACTTCAGACATTTTAACTTAGCAGCTGGAAACGTGGGTATGGGTGGTGTTGAACTAGCGATCTACGGGTCGTCAGGCAAACGCCAGTGTAAATATTGGAGGGAGTTAATTTTAACTCAGAATGAGTTGAATCCACTCAGATATGTGAGCTCTGAATTAGGTCTTTAAGAACTCAAAATTCTGAATTGATCGGACTCATTTTTAGTTAATTAATTAACGAACCCAGAATTAAATCAGCTCAGAGTGAGATAATGTTTACTGTTATTAACTCAGAAATAGCCAGAAATAACCGAGTCTCCCTCTCAGTTGCTTAATCAACTCATCAGAATTTACAGTGCGCTCTTCATCTACGACACGCAGCTTAGCCTCCAACTACTATTATTGCCGGCTATATGTAAACCGTATGCTTCCGGCTAGCATACAACACGATGTGCCTTACATGTATATTGCATATGCACCAGGACAAGCATGTCTCATATGCTTACAATGTTCAAGCTATCCAGTAAACCAAAAATGACAGTTTGTGTAATTGAATGTGTCCTGAGATGTTGGTACTGCAAAAATTGCAGTAATTTTGCAAAATTTTGTCAAAATATAAAGTGTAAACTGTGTTTTGTTGCACAATTTGCCATCTAAATGCTACACTGTAAATTCAAATTAGTTGATTAATCAATTTAGCTAGCGAGTTGGTTATTTCTGAATTAATATCAGTAAACGTTAACTCTCACTCTGAGTTGATGTGATCCTCAATCTGAGTTGAGTTGACTCTGGGTGGGTTGGTTAATTAACTCAGAATGAATTGAATCAACTCAAAATTCTGAGTTCTGATAGTCCTAACTCAGACTGAGTGATTCAACTCATTCTGAGTTAAAATCAACTCACTGAAATTTACAGTGTATAGTGTGAACTAGGGTCATTTTCCACCACAGCTTGTAAAAAAATAGCCAATTATTTCGGAAAAAAACCCGAAATTTTCGCCTAAAATGGTTTCGGAAACGCTAACCTGTCAGATTTTGAATCCATGTACAGTGCGAAAACGGTAACTGTGCATTTGATGCGTGTAATAAATTAAACAAAACCAACAAAAACAATAATAACATAAAGTAACACTGATTAGTAATAATAATAATAACAGCCTTAACCGCCATTGTCTAAAAAAATGGCCCAAAAATGGAGTTTAAACACAATGGCTGGGTTTCTGAAATCAGAGCCCGTATGCTCAAATGAGACTAGCACCTATCAGCAGCTGGTGATATGTCCTGTAACTTTGAAACATGCGCATGCACTGTAAATTCCAATGAGTTGATTAATCAATTCAACTAGCGAGTTGGTTATTTCTGAATTAATATCAGTAAACATTAACTCACTCTCAGTTGAGTTGATTCTCAGTCTGAGTTGAGTTGACTCTGGGTGAGTTGACTAATTGACTCAGAACGAATTGAATCCACTCAAAATGCTGAATTCTGATAGTCCTAACTCAGACTGAGTGATTCAACTCATTCTGAGTTAAAATCAACTCACTGAAATTTACAGTGTGGTGAGGTTCGAAATTCAGCACATTGTTTGCATTTGATTTGCTCTACATTTGCTCCAATTGTCTATATCTGCAATTGCAGTTGTTCGTCAGCTAGCAAACCAATCGCTAACTGATGATAGGTGCTATACGCATTTGAGAATATGGCCCCTTATTAAAGTATTTACTTAAGTTATACACAAGTAATTACTTAAGTCGCCGGCTTAAGTAAATACTTAAAATTTTGAGCACAAAAAAAGAAGCGCCAAATAACGGCCATTGTCATGAGACAAGAAACTATCAGTTTTGCTGAAAGGAGGCATCATGAGTATACAGTTTCAAATAGACCAAGGTTAGTATATACACTGTAAATTTCAGTGAGTTGATTTTAACTCAGAATGAGTTGAATCATTCAGTCTGAGTTAGGACTATCACAACACCGAATCTTGAGTTGATTCAATTCATTCTGAGTTAATTAACCAACTCACCCAGAGTCAACTCAACTCAGAGTGAGATTCGACTCAACACAGAATGAGTTAATGTGTACTGATATTAATTCAGAAATAACCAACTCGTCAGCTGAATTGATTAATCAACTCTTTGAAATTTACAGTGTATGCCTGAGCGGTTAATTTGTAGTAAATCAAATTTAGTCAGCGACTTTAAGTATTTACTTAACTTAAGTACGCTTTTAAAAAGGTAAAATAGTTAAGCAATATACTTAGCCCGTATTTACATACTTTAAGTTGTACTTAAGTAGGATTTCGGCAACGCAGCCAGCAACTCAAACAAATTTTGCAAAATTCTTTTTCGAGTTAAAATAATTTAAGCATCATCTGAGATTCAATTTCATCAAGCTATGTCTAGGCGAACCTAAAGTTTAGTAATAGTATTATACTTACTTAGGCATGCATGTACTTTAAACCAGATTTAATTTTTGACGAAAAATTGAATCGACCGGAAAAATGGTTTTCTGGTTTTTCCTAAAAAAATAAAAACCAGAAAATTTCAAAAAACAGGAACGCGTGTTTCAACAAATGCAGACGTTAATGAATGCTTAAATCTGGTTCAAAAATGATACTAATAAAATCACATGACCACCTTAATAAGCATATATCATGATTTAACAATACGCTGCTTTTGGTCTAGGTTTTAGGCATTTATTCGTAAACCCGTATTCTCAAATGTGAGTAGCACCTATCACCAGCTGATGATAGGTCCTGTAACTTTGGGCCCATGTAAAAATCAGGGCCAGAGAGTTTTTCTGTGGTACTAGAATAGAGTAAGCTTACGCTTAGACTATTTTTTTTGCTTGGCTTAGGCTTAGGAACATGCTCATTCTTACGCTTAGGCTTAGGCTTAGGCTTAGGCTTAGGCTTAGGAATATGCTTATGGCCTAACTTTGGAACCACCGCATGGTGAGGTTTCAAATTCTTGAGCACATTGTTCGCGTTTGATTTGCTCTACTTCTGTACCAATTTTGAGATCTGCAAACTGCAGATGTTGGTCAGTTTGAAAACCAATCGCTAAGTGATGATAGGTGCTATACGCATTTGAGAATATCAGCCCTATAGGCTTAGTTATATTAATAGCGTTATTCTTACGCTGACGATTAAGCTTACACTTAGGCTTATTATAGGATTACAAATAAAAACTTGACCACAAAAGTTGTTTGGGACAAAAACTTATAATCTGTCATAAATGTTTTGCAGCAAAATCAAATTTGCGAAAAAATTCTATCAAAAATTGATTTTTGAATTCAAAATCTTTATTTTTTTCCACCAAAAACAATAAATCTCGTGAGCAGTTAGAGCTTTATCGATTAGTTTAAGTTCTGTACACTGCGTCCAGCAAAACAGTCAAGAGTCTTTATGCGATGTCGGATACAGGGCTATGTGTATGCTTACATATATAAATATATATATAAATATATATATATATATATAATAACAGGGTTCCAACAGGACGTAAATTTTGTCGGAACAGGAACAGGAATTTATTATCTTTGCATTGCAGGAATCGGAACAGGAACAGTAATTTGAAAATAATTTTCGTCATCGAATTACTGTTGGACTTTTTAGAAAACTTGGCAATAAATTGCTTGAGTGAATTTTCTGCTATTTCATCATCAAATTCTGCGAAAGACCATCAGGCACCTTTGAATGCAGGAACAGGAAAAGGAACAGGAATTGAATTTTTGCAGGAATTCCGGCCGGAACAGGACTTCCGGTTGAACCCTGATATATAAATATATAAGTACATATATAATATATATTTATATATAATTTCCCTCGAAATTTATGGAGTAAGCGACAAGTCGCCGTTGTTGAGTTTCGATGTAACCTGCTCAATGTTGAAGTCCAAAAAATTATTTCTCGCACGCTTCACTGCAAAAAATACTGAGTCAAATTAAACTCTCTCCGAATTAGGCTTTTCGGGACTACACAAATTGAGTTAAAATTCGACTCTGCCAATGTCAAATTCGATTCGAATTAAATTGACTCTCTCCGAATTATGCTTAAATTAAGTCAAAATTCGACTCACTGAGTCGCACGTCTTTACTCAGGCTGAGTCGAATTTGACTCCAGTTTGTGTGCTGCCGAATAGTCAAGTATTTCGGACAGAGTCGATTTGACTCACCATTTTTTGCAGTATCTGATCGCTCACAGAACGAAATACCCTGTCGTTTTTTGAAATTGTGGATAAGAAACTTAAAATTTACGAAAAAAATATACAAAATGTAACAAATGTTCGTACAGAATTATTACAAAAATCATACAAAAAACTGATCATTTTAATAAATTCTACGGATAATTTTTAAGTCAAAAAATTTCTCGTACGTCGAAACGTTCCACAAACACAAAAAAACCTGCCCAAAACTACTGACATTTTATTTGAAATTCTACACAATGATTATGTAAAAAAATATAATACATTTCAATATAAATGAGATGTGATTTTATGTATTTTTTATCATTTTTTATTATGTTTTTTAATATGTTTTTTTCATTTGTGTCTCATTTGTGTCATCATTTTGTTTTTATTTTTTTTCAATTGGGCATTTCGTTGAAATTTGTCCGAAAGACAAGAGAATTGCAAGAATATTTTAAGCAAATTATCACCGATTTGATATACAAATTTTCAATCCTAGCAGCAAATGACGCTTACCGAATTGAAATTTTGGCTACACCCCTGCGTATATTTTGTTTTGTTTTGTTTTCTTGTGTGTTATTTTATCTTTTTATGCACATGTATCTTATTTCTAATTATTTATATATATTTTTATTTCCTCATGTATATATCAGTCGTGTATACATTGAGGATAAGTAAATTATATCTCATTAAATTTTTGGAAAAACAAGAAAAAGGTTCTGTACAAAACTTGCGTTTTAGAATATTAAATTTCTGGAGTTTTGAGGTCAAAAACATTTGTTTCGGTCAGATATTAAGGGTAACGGTATACTTGTCGTGCGGTGCCATTCGTCGTCGTCCGACGCCGTCCGTCATCATCCGACGTCGTCCGTCACCGTCCGACGTCGTCCGTCACCGTCCGACGTCGTCCGTCACCGTCCGACGTCGTCCGTCACCGTCCGACGTCGTCCGTCACCGTCCGACGTCGTCCGTCACCGTCCGACGTTGTCCGTCACCGTCCGACGTCGTCCGTCACTGTCCGACACCCGTCATGTACGAAACCGAATAGTGACGGACGGTGACGGACCGCGCCGGACGTCAACAAAACCATACGCGCAACCTTAAGTCATTCTCTCTCGAAATGACATATAGGCTACGCCTTTTTTTACATGTTTCATTTTTCGTCCCGTTAAATGCTCTTGTGTGCGTCGCATTTCTATGCGCGCATGGTCAAAATTTTCGATCGGGAACGATATCCGGTAACTTAACCGGAATTTGTGGTGCGTTCAAACGAATCCAGTTGCTGAACTCTACTATCCCGACAGGTTAGACACTCTAAAAGGATCAATTTGTTTTCTTGTCCTTCCACAAAATTTTCGAGGGGTATTTGTGTCGATTTCCCCTTGTATGTGATTCTGGCGATTTTGTGTTATTTTTTATATGTTCATTTAAATATAAATAGATGATATAATAATAATAATAATAATAATGTGTGTCGCATTTTAGTATACTTTTTCTCAAAACTCTCTTAAATTTGTGTTTATTTTTTTTGGTCAGCCAAATTTTATATGATTTCAGTATCGAGACAGTATAAATGTTTGATCTGAACTTTTTAGAAAATAAGAAATACGAAAAATCGTTGTGTATATTTTTGCAATCACCGCAACCAGCAATTGTTGACAGAGGAAACAAGAAGATATTAAAAATCGAAGGGCACTGACGAAACCATTTGTTGCCATAAAATTGTGTCAATGAAGGCAAAAAATTCTATGAGGGGGGGACATTGACGTCCGTATTTGACGGTCCCTCCCCCGTTGAGTTTGTCCGTTGATTTTTGCGTTTTATTCATTTATGTTGTTTGATATATTTACTAATTTCCACAACATCATGCGTACACATGATGACTTTTGATCGGGTAGTGTGATAGACACAGAAGCAACAAAAGCTTCCATGTCCATCACAATACCGATTCAAAAGTTACCTGGTGTACGCATGATATTGTGGCAATTGCATAAACACAATTCAAAGTTCCAACAGAACACTGAATTACTCAGTGTAAGCTTAAGGAAGGGTTAACGTTTACTCTCATTGTCCTAAACTTAGATTTAGCACCGCTTAATAGGCTTAGGTTTAGTTTATTTTGCTATAGTGACCCTAATAACCAGGCAGTGATGGGTAAGCAAAAGGTGTTCCTCGTTTTGATCCCAAATGAAAAACGGTGGTGCTATACTTGTCGTAAGACGCCGTCCGTCATCGTCCGGCGCCGTACGCCACCGTCCGACATCGTACGGTATCGTTAACGTGAGAGATTCCCGTACAATACCGCATGGTGAGGGTCGATGACGGACAACGACGGACGACGCCGGACGTCATCAAAAGTGCACCGCCACCCTAACAATTAATATTCCTGTCCAACATTTCTATTAAAGAGTCCATTAATGTTAATCATCTCTAAGAGACTGCAGTGACCCGAATAAGACGGGGTCCCCAATTTAAGTCCATATCCATAGGAGTCCGTAACCCTAATAAGAGTCCGTAAGCGGGTAGAGTCCCTAAACCCTAATTAGAGTCCATAAATGTCAATTATTCCAAATTGTAGCGCATAAATGACTCCATGTCCTAGTTAAATTGAGTTTGAAACTTTGAAGTGTATGTAAATTTTGAAAGTACATTCCTTAGTATAAGCTTGCGTTATCGCTTAAGCTACTGACACAAAACAAATAAACGTTTAATTCAACGGACAGTTGGCAACACCGAACATATTTCAGTAAACGACGGGTGGCGGAGCGTGGATTAAAAATAATTAACAGTCCATAACCGAATAACAAGGGGGGTGCCCTCTGGAAAAGCCAAATAAATATCAGTTCCCCCTCTTATTCGTGTGACTACAGTAGACAAAGTTCAAAGACGTTAGTTCAGTATTTATCATGAAAAATAGTAAAAACCTATGGATAGCAAATAATCTGCTCACAACCAACATGAGGAACGAATCGTTTCGTATCCCTTTCGCTGCCTTAGCTAAGTGCTTATAAACGAGTGGCCCGTGTTATACTGAGGGCCCTCCCGCTGTCCCGCTACAACGACAAGCAGGAGTGCAGCGTAGACAAACCAGCGTTCGAAACACTCCTGCTTATTTTAATACGTCAAAATTTATTTGAGTAGTGACAGTAGTCCGAGTTTAAATTCAAAGATTGAAATTACACCTCAGATGAAATTGAAAATAACCATAAAATCTTCAGACGACAGATGCCGCAGTGAATGGTGAAATACAGGCTGCGATCGAATCACAATACAGGGGAGGTTTTAAACATCACTATTATTATACTTTAAATACAAATATCACAATATGTTGTCCGACAACTCGTCGACGAACTTGTAGCCCGACATCTCATCGACTCTGACAACTGATCGATCGGACAACTCATTAGGTACGATAACTTGGTTTAGGCATAAGTAGGTCGAGTCGACGAGATGTCGGGTTACGAGTTGTCGGTCTCCGAGTTGTCGAGCTACAAAATGTAGGTTCTTAAAAATAAGTTTGAGCTATAACTGCACGTGACTTATATTAACAAAAGCTTTAAGTTTGATTTCGTCTAGCTTAACGTACTTATAAAGAAAATATATAGCAAATACTGAAGAATGCCAGCAAAAATTTCATTTTTGCTTCTCAAAGCTATGAAAACATCAAAAGTACAAATCAACAAGAATATTAAATTGGTAGAAGCCGGCACCGTCAAACGACTGAAATACTGTATTGATCCGAATAAGAGGGGGAGGGGTAATAAGGGGGGTCCCCATTTTGAGTCTGAATCAATTGGATTCTGTATCCGTAAAAAGATTCCGTAAGCAGATAGAGTCCCTAAACCCTAATTAGAGTCCATAAATGTCAATTAACCCTAATTGTAGCGCATAAATGACTCCAGGACCAAATAAAGATCAGTTCGAAACTTCAAAACGTACATAGATTTTGAAAGTACATTCCTAAGTATAACCTTGTATTATCGCTGAAGCCATTGACACAAGACAAATAAACGTGTAATTCAACGGATAATTGCAGTACCGGATATATATCAGTAACGAAGGGCGGCGGAGCGTGGGTTAAAAATAAATAACAGTCTGTAACCGAATAATAAGGGGGATACCCTCTGGAGAGGCCAAATAAATATCAGTCCCACCCCTCTTATTCGGGTCACTACGGTATTTTTTAGATAATCGAATTGGAAATTTACTAATCAGCGATTATAGAATAACGCAATATTGGTGTCTGAAACTTCCAAAAAGTTTGAATCAAGGAGTGCTCCCTGTAAATTTCAGTGAGTTGATTTTAACTCAGTATGAGTTGAATCAGTCAATCTGAGTTAGGACTTAACTCAGATTTCTGAGTCAGTAAAACTCACTCTGAGTTAATTATTCAACTTACGCGGAAACAACTGCACTCAGAGTGAGGATCAGTTCAACTTAGAGTGAGTTAATGTTAACTGTTTATAACTCAGAAATAACTAACTCTTTAGCTGAGTTGATTTATCAATTCATTGGAATTTACAGTGCAGGCGCGTACACTGTACATTCTAATGAGTTAATTAATCAACTCAGACGGAAAGTTAGTTATTTCTGAGTTAATAACAGCAAACTTTAACTCACTCTGAGTTTCGCTGATTCCGACTCTGAGTTGATTTGATTCTGGGAAAGTATATTATTTAAATCAGAATGAGTTATATCAACTCAGAATTATGAGTTCTGATAGTCCTAAACTCAGACTGATATCAACTCAGAATTATGAGTTCTGATATTCCTAAACTCAAACTGAGTGATTCAACTCAGTCTGAGTTGAAATCAAATCACTGGAATTTGCAGCGCAGTGCCCTCCTGAGACCCATCTTTCGGTATATAAAGGCTCCTGAATATAAAAAAGTTTGAAAAAATTAGCAAAAAAAATTAATTTTACAAATATTTTTTACTTTTAAACAAACTTGCAGTAAATGACACTGACCGACTCATCCGTACTCGTCAAAACATTTCTAGCAGATTTGACAGTACGAAAGCATTTATGTAAACAAACAAATTTCCTGTATTCGAAAAAACCTCGGCCAACGGGAATACGAATCGGGGATTGTTGATGCTGGGTGACAGTAAAAAAATCAGCGATTGAAGCGAAGGAGAAACCACACGCAATTTTAGTACTAAATTTTAACTACAAACTTTTTTAACTGTGATCGTTGTTGAAAGGTCATAACACTGCGTGTGCACCCCGAGACTCTCAGCCAGTGAGACTAGTTTGGACTGCAATTGTTCGATAGCTACAAACATGCCGGAAATGCTGTGAAAGTTAGAAAACTTTGAACAAACTTTTCTGTTTGCGTTCTAGTTCGTTTCGCGTATTATATTTTAGTGCAAATCGAAGCCTACCGCCCCCCCCCCCTTCACGCTATTATAGTGCAGGAAGTTAAACTTACGAGGGGGTGGGAGAAAACTATTACTGTAGGGGGTAACTATTACAAGGGCCCGTATTGGAACTTAAAAAATTGGTTGACTGATGCTAGTTTTACAATTCGACGGCGGGGAGATGACTTTTACAAGACCAGCGGACTTCAACCCAGCGTAGGCTCTAAGGGGTTGTAATCTTTGCGGGGCAGACGCCTAAAGTTTACTGACGTAACGGTAAGCCCTACAACACGGGATCACTTACGGGAATCTGAACGATTTTCGAGACTCGTAAAAGGAGGGTTAACTTTAAGGGTGTATTGTGATCTTAGGGGGTCGAGTTTATTAGTTGCGGACTTTCTATTAATACATTTTGTAAGCAGTTTTGCGACTCAACGTCAGGAGTTTGTTTTTCGATTGACGGGGAACATTGAGACTATAGATGTGCGGGTTTAGATCCATCGCGACGGAAGGAGAACCGGATTAACTAGGAGGGTCGCAGTTGATTCAGCGTATTAATATTAAAGTAAGTTTAAAAACACCAGCCAAAATAAAAAAAAACACGGGCAGAACAGTATCGTAAGCATGTTCCTAAAGCCTAAGCGTATGAGCACATTTCTACGCCTAAACCTAAGAATGAGCATACACTTAAACCTATTAAGCCTAGTAAAGCCAAGCAAAAATTATTCTACAGCTTAAGCTTACTCTTTCTAGTCCCACAGAAAAACGTTCCGCCCCTGATCTTTCCACGGGCCAAGAACGCCAATGAACTGGGTCCGCTTCCGTTATAGAAATAACAGCCAGTGTTACCTTTAAAGGCCGTCCCATTTTCCCGGGACAGAAATGTACCAGGAGTACCCGTCCCATTGACCCGGGACAGCAATGTACCACGAGTACATTCAAAAAGTATAATTGGAACAGCGGGACAGATGAGACAGTTGGGTCAGTTGAGACAAACGGGACAGATGGCACACTTGGGACAAACGGTACAGATAAGACAGTTGTGACAGATAGATGAGACAGTTGACAGTTGGGGCAGATCGGATAGATGGAACAAACGGAACAAACGGGACAGTTGTGACAAGCATTGCTGAGTCCATTATCCGGATGTCACCACCGCGTTACGATTAGTTCGCCTTTCACACAAATGGTTCGTGTACTTATCGTAAACAATAGTAGTTCGCGAAAAAGTTCACAATAACACTGTGCAGACACCAAAAACAAAAACGCTCGGAAATGCGTCTCCATCATGAAAAATTAAAGTGAATGATTTTTTAAAAATTTTGGTTCAGGTTAGATGTTGGCATTCTAAACAATATATTGTTCATTCGGACAAATGTAACAGATCAGGAGCGGAACGGTTTTCTGTGGGACTAGAAAAAAGAGTATTACAATTTACGCATCACCAAAAAGTTTATAAATTGTGTTCGTGATTACAATGGAAATTAAAGGTGATGTACAAGGTGTGGAAAAGGTTGTTTGCTATTTTATGAAGATTGGAATGGATATTAATTTTGCCACAGGCTGCACGCAAAATATTGTGGATTTTGCATATAAGTTTAAGCTTTAGACTAACTTTTTTGCTTGGCATAGACTTAGGCTTAGCCTTAGGAATATGATTACAATACTGGTCCGACCCTATTCTTTACATTGGCCTTTGTTCGAAATGCAAATAAGGTTTTAACGTTGATCCCGAATCAACATGGGACAAACCGTGACAAGACTGCAACCAGTTATATAACGTGAATCGCGCGTCCCAAAAACACATTTAATTTTACTAATGTAAATAACAAAGATCGTCCGGTTTTCCTGTAGCATTGCAAAAGAATAGGTTTATCTGTTGCACTATATTTCTTGCTTTAGGCTTAGTTTTACACTTTTTTCTATACTTAGTCTTGGTAATATGTCTAATCTACAATTTCGGCCCTAAACTAACAACAGCCAAAAGATTTACATTGAACACACTTTAGGAATGTGTTAAAAATACAACTGTTTTTTCGTTGGAAAATAGCGTTTACACTGTTGTTAAAATAAAGCGTTCACATTTTAACAGCGTTTTAAGCCATTCATTTCAAATTCGAATTCACACTCCACCAGTTTGCCACCATCAAAATTGCTACCCGGCAACGTTGTCAGAAACCTTCAAAGCAGATAAAGGACTCCACCTGTGATCAGACGCAATAGTGCGAAACACAACCACGTTATTCCGTAGAACGTGAATCCATCCATTTACCACCATTAAAATTACTACTCAGAACCTTAGTCGACATACTTCAAAGAGCTTCAAACTATCCGACCGAACAGACACGACTGATCGAGACTACCCAAATACTAATTATTCTATTTTCATCCGTTTCGCGTTCGGTGTAAATACATCTCCGCTCATACTTGATACCATTGTCGTTGGGGCACCAGGGTGAAATTGTGACTCAGCGGTTCCGATTCTGCTTTTGGAGTCATTTGGCTGTGTTGAAAAAACGCCTGTGTTTGCGTGTTCTCTTGTTTGATGTGAAAGCTCAGCTAAAATATAACATTTTAAAGAATAACCAAAGCTAATATAACGCGATACAAATTTTCTCAGTTCCAGTTTAAGTATCAATTTGAGTTTTTTATGTGTCACAAGTACGTTAAAACCAGTGCTGTAGAAGGTAGCTCAAATCTCATGTGATTATAAAGATTAGTCTCGTCTGATATACGGCTGTCAAGTTGCATGTTTTATAATTTTATAGATTACAAATACTGTACAGTGATATGCTAGTTAGCGAATAGCTAATCAAATATTTGCTAATTTAAAATGATTAAGAATACCGAAACGTACGACAAAATTGCGATTGAAGTTGGTGTCCATAGGAGAACCAGTCGGGTGTTGGAGGTGTTTCGTCGAATGGAGGTCTCCAACCCACTTACACCAATAGTGAACTGCTAGAACCATTAAATTTTCACCAGTTTACCCACAGCTGTTTTGAAACCTACACGGTCAAAACAGACTTTTTCGAACGCAGGTTTACAATATGAAAAGCACTTACCTACCTGAACCCGGGCCTTGGGCAGGCTTCCCACTACCACCGCCTTTTTTCGTCGGTTCTGGCTTCGGTTTCGTTTCCAAATCTTCCTCATCCACAATTTGTTGGTCCGGTGCGACTGGGAACCGTTGTGAAAGCCGAGCCAAGAGTTGATCGACCCGTGTTCGCTGAAACCAAGTACTTTTTCTATCTAGCGGATTCTCTGGTTCTTTTTTTGCATCTGAAACAAATTATAAAATTCTCAATATATATACACACACATTTATTTGTATATATACTTATGTACACCAAAGATACACGCAGTATGCTAATATACTTTACTGTGTTTGCGTGATTTACGTATAGAACAAATTAATAACTATTACAAATTAAAAACAGTTTTATTTTAAACTTTACCCTTAAAAGTCACTGAAAATCTTCCCTAACTTCGCTTAGAAACACTTACATTCGACTAGTGTACCCCAAGCAAAATCACCTTTTAACTTTCGTTGTTCACACCGTTTCTCAGCTGTTTTCTCAGAGTCTTCGGCGCTTTCCATCGTAGAAACAGACGCCGTCGTAATCCGTTTTTGTTCGAAATCCCAATGAAATCCTTTAGACGAATCGTACGCAAGGAGTGATAGCGTTTTATTGAACGAAGAATGAATATAATGCAATGAGCCAGTCTGTAAATATTTCTGGTGCAATGTATACATCAATCAACATATAGGAGGTAGAGAATCAAAAATGGGAACGGCTTGAACAATGAGTGCAATTCGAATTTGGTGAACTTTCGCTGAATGGTCCCCGCAGCGTCGAACATCAGCACTATAAACAACATAAATTTGCACAGATGCAGTTGGCAAAGATTATGTAACAGTTCATGAAAAGCTATCAACACTAATATACCTTAATACCGTCAAATTCAGTCTTGCCTATGGCAGAGATAAACGTAAATTAATTCAACAAAACATTTTCGCTTACAATTTTAGCGTTAATCAAAGCAGCAAGATCTGGTGCTTGATACACTTTACCAGCAATTACGTAGTAATAATCGACTGGTGTGGCTAAAATTGAAAAATTAGACTCAGAAAACACCATAAAGGAAGCTTAAATCCCTTATTGTCGAAGAAAATCGACATTTTGTGTTTTGAACTACACTATTCAGCCATTAACTACAAATTAGCAAACTACCAGCCTCTACCACGAACATATGACAAAACATAACAAATTTACTAAAAATAATGTGAATAAACCAATACATTAAATACCCATTTTGACCTCACAAAACTTGAAATTATTTTTCTTTCTACAAACGTAAAAATGGTATATAATATAAACTACACTAACATTGAACGCCAGCCCGATTGATTTTTTGAATAACAAACAACGGTTTATCTGCCATCGCAACGATGTATTCTGTTCCACTCAAATCGTGAATACTGAAATTAAATTATGTACAAGGGTAAAAGCTAAATTTAATAAATTAGAACAATACCAAAGCTAAATTTAATAAATTACAACAATACTGTACTCTAGGTTTTGATCAGGCTCTAAACTACAAATAATGTTACCAGACTAACTGTTCAATACAAAGTAAATATTGTTCATTTTCAACTATAAACATCGAATCTATTATATATGAAACTAACTTGTATTGTAAATTAATCTTTTGCATTTTAACCAACTCATTCAGACAAGTCCTGTCGTAAAATGGATTTCCCTGTTGACAAAAATAGTCCAAAATATTAGCATCGTTTAAATCATTTGGATTCCAAGCGTTATCAAACCACAAAGTGTGTTCAAGACGCTGTTGCTGTTGTGGTTGCGATTGCTGGTCTGCGGGACGATCCATGCCAAAGGCGTCAGGCGCTAAAACAATACCTGCATGGCTAGTAAAAATTGCGACACTTATGGCACACCAGCCTTAGTCTGGTCACTTTCGTACCATTTGACCAATAGCACAGGAATATTAGTTCGTAAATTTGACGCACGCGCGTGTATATACAGGTCAAAAAGTAGAAGCTTGAACTTCTCCTAACATGAAATCAAAATTATATATCTTGAACAATAAACATACCTCGCGGCTGATGGTGAAATCCCATTTGGCTATACATTATTGTGTTTTAAATATTTATAGTTGTACGTGGTGCTACATATGATACGTTAGTTAAGTCGAGAAGCTACGGCTACGTATTTTATACGCGTGTGGCTGAAAATGAAAAGCGTTTCTGTGTATATACTTATAGGTTACATGCGTTGAACCTCAACATATGCCTTTTGGCTTTATATGTAAGTAGGTGTCTTGGTTCCTCTCTGCACAGATTATGTGCCTTCTATGGGTTTATGTGCCTTTTATGGCTTTATATAGAAATTAGCTTTCTTCCGATAAGCAGCATCAGCATTCCATTAACTAATGTCGTTTAAATACGTCAGCCTGTCACGCGCATAATGGAAGATATGTCCATAGGTACATACGCCTTAACTTTTTCAAGCGATACTTAAAAAATTCTAGTCCCATTAGAAAATAGTTTTCAGTGTTGAGCAAATCATACTAATCTTTAACATACGTATATGCAAGAAATTAACACAAACGGTAAGCGTATGCAAAGCATAGATTCCCATATGTGTGCGTGCATATATAAGTAATTAGAAGTTATTGCATTCAAGCACATGGTCTAAGGACAACATTCGTGACTCGTGTTAGAGAACCGAGGTGTGTAGCTCCAACAAACCCGTTGAATCTAGGTCGTCACACTAAAGCCAGTAAAACTGTTTTTCTTGTCTTTCAAGAAATGTTGAGAAGGTATAGATCAGGGTCAGGGTACAACCAGATAGAAAAATTATCGGATCTGGATCTGGACACTTGAATATTCGGCTACGGTTACCATCAGAGCAGGATATTTAAGAGTATATTTCAATAAAATAAAATAAAACTTAATCGCGCTACTTTCGTATCAATATTTTACGATGAAGTCTGTAAAACTTTGGAGCAATAACTGGCAATGTGGAATTCCGGAACCTGATGTAGATGTTAATTTTTACCTCAGCCAAAAGCTGATCGGATATCCTGTGACACCATGTATTTGGCTGTATTCCATTTACTTTCATCCCAATTTACTCGTTCATTTTTTAACATTCCTAGCTACGTAAATAAATACAAAAATCCAGAAACAGGATAACAATATGATTATTTCGACCCAATCTGAAGCGTCAATTTCTGTTTATTTCACAATATTATAATGATTATTTGACTAGTTGATATTCTAGTTTTTAAAAGATTTATGTTGCAACATCGTACACATGCCTTCTGTTAATATATGTATAGCATAGTAATGTGGTTGTACTGCATTCGTGTCTTGATCGAAGTTGTGCTTGAATTAGGACTTTGAATTTTAATAAACCGTTATGGGCGCTGATGTCAGCAGAAAGTTTTGCAGAAAGACAAGCGCGCATCAATTTTGGTATCGGGGTCTTGCCCATTCTTGGCTCGTTTATAGCTCACCAGGATTCCTTCGCACTTCTAGTGGCATGGTATACAGCGTGTGGTTACTCAGACCCTTCCCAATTACAAATTCTGGCTTCGCACCTGCGAAAAGATGAGTAAACAATCTCGCGACAGTGTACAGTGTTTCTTGCAATTTGTTTTACGTGTTTATTTCCAATGCAACGACGACAAACAATGACTGTGTCTTTTCAGCAACACACTGTACAGTATAGAGTTTTTGTTTTCGAAAACATAAACTATAACAGCAAAATTACCGTTCTGTATGTATTAAAGTCAAAAATTCCAAAGTTTAAAATACAAAATCTGGAGCGGTTAATTATCATCAGAGTGCAACCGTGTATTCGTTTCCAATTCCGTATCAAGTCAACGGTTGGGTTTCTGAAACCTCATTTAAGTATGGTTTCATACTTATGGGCTAAGCATATACTGAGAAAATTTATCGTTTCTAAGAACGTACTTTAGTTTAAGTGTATGCAAAAACAAATTGTCTTGTATTCAAGAAATATATATTGTCAAGAAATTTAAGACAATTATGTCTTCAAACAGACTCCAGACATATATGTCTTGAACTCAAGGCTTTTATTTCTTAAATTTTTCAGAAATATTAGTCTAAAACTTTTCATACTTAAATGTCTTAAATTTAAGACGTTGATTTTTTCAAATGATTAAGAAATATATTTCTGATATATAAAAGACAAATATTTATGAAGTATATATAAAAGACAAACACGTTTGAAATAAAAACAGAAATTTGCCATGAAAACCGACTCCAAAATTAGGGGCTGAAGCTCAACCCTAATTTTACAACCTAAGATACGTCCAAGACGTAAACTTATTTTGGGGAAGGCTTGAGCTCAGCCCGATATATCGTTGAAATTCGATTATAAAATCAGAAAATAAATTCTTGAATACAATGCAACTATTGCTTGAAAGAAAGAAACTTGTTTCTTTATAAATTGGCAATAGCAATTTCTTGAATATGAGACATTTATGTTTTAACCATTTAAGAAACGAATTTCTGAGCTGTTTAAGGCTATTAACCCTTTCGCTCATAGAGTATACTGTGAGCAACTAAACACAATAATGTACGAGTAATTCCCACACTGTGAGCAGTGTTTAACATTAAGACGTGAGAGCCTACTCGGACTCGAGCGTCAAGCTCCTATAGCTCAGTGGTCATCGTAAACGCCTCCCACCCGTGAGACTGCGGATCGAATCTTACCTTGAAATTACATCTTATATGAAATTGAAAATATTCATGTGAGAAAGGGTTAATGACTGAAATACAATACATTTATGTCTTGAAAATTTGCGAAAGTAGGAGTCTTGAAATTTATAAGACAATTTATTTTGTGTGCATACTTAAGCCAATGACCAACTTTGATGTGTTGCAGAATGTCAGTTTACATGTTTTAACCATGGTGTAGCTGAGATTGTAGACTATCCTGCCTCTTAATTATAAAGCACCAGGGTGCAACCGAAGGTGAAAAATAGCGGAGCCGGAGCCGGAGCTGGATGTCAACGAAACTTGCCGAAGCCGGAGCCAGAGGTGAGGCGAAATTATGTAGTAAAAATGATGGTTAAATAGTTAATTTTAGCCAATATCTGCAAAATGTTGTTAAGTTGTTTGGTTTCACGCTAATTTCACGAAACTTGTGACAAAAGTCAATCGAAACGCGCTAAACATATAAATTTAGGAAATTTATGCAAAATTTTTCTACCGAAATTGCCGGAAACTCCGACAAAAATTCTACCGGAGCCGGAGCCGAAAGCCGATTTTCTGCCGGAGCCGGAGGCAGACCTCCGGTTGTACCCTGTACAGCACGGCTACAAGTAATTACTTATGCACAACTTAAGTAAATACTTAAGTAACAATTCGGAAACCCAATCAATATCTCTTTTCGTTTCTGTTTTATCCCCGACCCCAAACAATTTAAAATGGTCATGGATAAAAATGTTGGATACCAGGGTGCTACCGGAGGTCAGAAATACAGGAGCCTGAGAGCCGGAGCCGGAGGTGAACGAAACATTCCGGAGCCGGAGGTGAGGCGAAATTAGGATGTAAAAATGGTTACTCACTGAAAAATATACTTAAAATTAAGTAAAGCTGCTGCCGAATTAAGTGTCGGTTTTACTAATACTACGGTGCTTGGTAAAGTTTTACTTAATTTTAAGCAAACACAAAATTTTTAGCTTTAACATTTACTTAATTAATCAGAAAATGACAGCTGTGGTTTTACTTATTTACATTATTTAAGCAAAGATTTACTCAATATTTAGTACACTTATACTTAAAAAAATTGTAAAATAAAACTATAGTATATATATTTTAAGTAGAGTGTTTTTACAAAGTAATTAGTTAATTTATGTCAATATCTGCAATATTTTGTTAAATTTTTTGGTTTTTGAGAAAATTATGCAAAATTTTACTGCCGAAATTGCCGGAACCTCCGTCTAAAATTTTACCGGACCCAGAGCCAGGGACCGATTTTCTGCCGGAGCCGGAAGTTGGCTACCGTAAGCTTTGTACTCATTGCTCTCTATGACGCGTAGGTTTTGAAATCGCGGTACTTGGTCTTGGAATATTTTGTATTTAAAATTATTCTGTCGAAGAATTACGAATTTAAATATTTAATCAGCGTTACATTTTTAACAAAACTAAACGATTTACGATGTATTTGAACTTGTGGTTTGCGACGTGTGCTTCTCTTGTCGGGTATGTTTGTCGTGTTTTTATCGTTCAATCACTAGAGACTCTGTTGGTTGTTAAATACCAGTTGAATATTAATATTTATTTTTTTTCGCAATATTCAAGTATATATGCAGGCATTTGAAAATATATTATGATATGCGCAGACAATACCTCGAATATCATATGGTATTGAAGAACAAAAGGCGACTTACACATGATAATAGCAGACAAATACGAATTTTTCAATACGATATGGGGTCAACAATCAGACAAAATGTTACCCAATAGTCTAATAGGGACAAAACGTGTCCCAAGCTGTCCCGGTTACAACGTGAACCCCGCATTAAATACCTATCAAGTTTGATTTTTATATTAATGCTTATCTTCCAAGTCTCTACGCGTCTTTGTTACAGGTATTAAAATTGGTGCTAATTAGGGTCCATTTGGCCACCATTAAAATCTTCCCAATATGGATCGCCCTTAGGTTTCGACTTTTAGGGTAGGTTCTACCGACCACTAGCGTTGAATCTTATAAAAAATCTTTGGCTTTGATTTCATTTGGAGGGGGGTGGTGGCGTGCGAACTCGAGATCTGAAACTGGTGTGATTATTAAACATAGATACACAGCAGAAAATGGTGAGTCAAATTGACTCTCGCCGAAATAGGCTTTTCCTGACTACACAAACTGAGTCAAAATATGACTCCACCACAGTCAGATTGAGTCGAATTTGACACTGGCAGAGTAGAATTTTGACTCGGTTTGTGTAGTCAGGAAAAGGCTATTTCCGAGAGAGTCCAATTTGACTCCCCATTTTTTTACAGTGTAGATATGTTTGTGATTTTAGGTCAGCATTTATCAACAGCCTGACAAAGCCAGATTCCAATTTCTTCAATCAACCTTGCCCGACAGCATGTTGCGCATGCTACATCAACTGGGCACAAGGCAACAATCGAACCTGTGGGCCGTATTTATTCCGGCGTCGACGGTCTCCAGCGATAACCGGTCAAAATATAAACGTTGGAATCGTGAAAAATCATCATGGCTCGACCCAAAATGGGCCAGGATTTCCCGTTGGAGTGAAACCGCACGATTGTAGTGATTTTTTGGTGCATAATTGTTACAAATTTAATTGTCATTAAAGTTCATATTAATCTTAGTTGTCTATTAAATACATTAATAGCACAGTAGTCTAATTCAACTAAGGTTTAACTGAAATTTAGTTGAAATCCAAGCTAAGCTTGAATATATGTGAAATTTGGACAAGAGTTTGAACAGAAGTATATTATATTTCGACTTCTATTCAAATCGTGAAAAAGAGACTATGCATTGACCATTTGGCCAATGTATAGAACAGGGCCGGATCGATTACCAGATATGGTTTAACAGAGTCGGTTTAAGCTTTAGACTAAATTTTTTGCTTAGGCTTAGGCTTAGGAATTTATGTGCGTATACTACTATTCCGGCCCTGTTCTATACATGGGCCGACCATTTTTGCAGCATGTTCGTATATTTGCTTAATCATTCCAGAATGAATTTTGCCTTTTCGATCCTTGATGTTTTCAGTACTGTTCGTTATGCAAATTCCACAATATCATGCGTACACTAGGTGACTTTTGACGACGTAGTGTGATGAACACAAACCAAAAATACTTTGATGCCCCTTAGCCTATATAGCTCAACGTGCTAGGACGAACCAGAAATTATCAGAATGACACGGTTCGATTGGAAATTTCGATTTATATTTCATATCCGGTTTAACAAGTTCCGGTTCTGATGTCTTGAGTACAAACCGGAACTTTTTAAACTTTTAGTTTGGTACACTGTAAAAAATGGCGAGTCAAACTGACCCTCTCCGAAATAGCCGTTTCCTGACTACACAAATTGAGTCAAAATTCGACTTCGCCAGAGTCAAACGTGTAACTCAGTGAGCAGAATTTGACTCAGTTTGTGTCAGTCCGGAAAAGAAGAGCCTATTTCCGAGAGAGTCAATTTGACTAACCATTTTTTGCAGTGTACTTGTTCTATTTTACTATCGGGTAAAGGTGCGAAATTGTATGTTTTGTCGGTTTTTATTTGATGTCAACAAATCTTTATTGACGGCTGCCTTTTTAAAAAATGTCACATTATTTGAAAATAATAATTTTTCATAGGTAAGGTTTCCAAAATTTAGGTGATTACGAGTAATTTTTCGCAAAACCGTAGAAATTCCGATCGCTACTTCTTTGAATGCAAGAACAGCAACAGGAACAGCAATTGAATTTTTGTAGGAATTCCGGCCGTAACCTGTGTAATTTTACATTAGTTACAAAAGGTGCGATATTTTTATATCGACGGCCGATTCGTTTGCCAGAAGCACAACCCTGTTGTCTCGATACAGGCCTGAAAGTATAGCGCAACATGTGCTGTTTATCCTATCAATTAGGAACGGGGCCTAACAACGGGGCGTATAAAGCTTTGTTGTTTCATAGCTTAGGCGCAGCCTAAAATTTAATTTCATGAGGGTATCAACCGTACATATCACCAATAACGCGAGCGAACGTCGTAAGCGAGTGCATAATTGTTTTGAACTCTCAAATCCACAAGGTTAATATGCTCAAACCTGTTCGGTTTCTTTCAAATATTTCAGGAGGTATGTCTTCCGTACCAGATCTGGATCATAGTCCCAATAATGATGGCTTTGGGTCTTTAGAAGGCACGCACGCAACGTCTTTAGAACCGTTTTTATCGCGACTTTATAGGTCGTGAAACCATTAAAATACACGACAATAGACTTCAGTTTTGTTTTTTCATCGTTCGAAACATTTTTCTGCTTGGGTTAGAAACGGGTAAAACAAGCAGTGGCTTTAGTACAGTTGCCCCCTCAACCTGGGTATGGGTTACGCTCAGGCTTTGGTATTAGTTTTTTTGTTAAAGAGTTACCTAAACCTAAACCTTTGCCAGAGTGTATCCGGAGCCTTGAACTGTGAAAGTACACATACTGAAATTTGTAAGCCAGGGTCGCGTTTTTGAATCGGATATTTTTGATTTCCGTGCGGTTGAAAAATCGTCTTCATCAGACGATAAAAAGTTGCAAGATTTATACGATGAAAACTGTTGCATTTGCTGGTCTGTCTAACGAAGAATATAGAAAAGGTAGGTTTAGTTAACCTTTTAGGCGAGTGGGTCTATGTAAGAATCTTAAGGTTTAGACTAATTTTTTGCTTGTCTTAGGCTTAGGCTTAGGCTTTGGAATATGCTCATTCTTACGATTAAGCTTAGGCTTAGGCTTGGGAAAATGCATATAATACAGTTCCACCACGGTTCTTTACATTGGCCGACTTCTGGATTAGGCTTTTTAGGTTTTTTCGAGAATTTATTTTTAGCCTGAACTTCAGTTTTAACCCTTTCACTCATAGAGTATACTATAAGCAGCAACTAAATACAATAATGTACGTCCAATACACACACTGTGAGCAGTTTTTAGCATTTATAACATATATGCGCAGTGTAAAATCTCCACAAGACGTGAGAACCTACTCGGGCTCGAGCGTCAAGCTCATATAGCTCAGTGGTCATCGTAAACGCCTCCCACCCGTGAGACTGGGGATCGAATCTTACCTTGAAATTAAATCTCATATGAAACTGAAAATATTTATGTGAGTAAGGGTTAATGAACAAATTCTTACTATGTATCATTGATATAACGGTAATATCACGTGTTACGCTTTCTGCAATGACCGATTCAGCAATTTTTGACCAGACACACTGCGCGATATATTCAACCGAAGAGAGCGAAAAGCTAAACACCATTTTAGACCAAAACCTTTTCTAATACGACTTTTTAGTTTTGATCCCTGTTGGCTGTACCAGGCTTGGGTGACCGTCCTTGGATCAACTCACCAGTGACTTTCTGAATTTTAATACTGAGAACCTAAAAATGGTTCGTCCAAGTTTGTGACAATATCCAAAAAAGACTACTGTGTGTCCCCCGCAGTGGAAATGTTTTCTCTCCACAAATAGCCTATACTATAAGCTGAGGCCGCTGAGAGGGTCGTAACAGTAATATAAGCATATTCCTAAGCCAAATCCAACCGTCGGCTCATGTATAGAACAAGGCCGGAACACTAGTATAAGCAGATTCCTAAGCCTAAGCCTAAACCTAAGCCTAAGCGTAAGCGTAGATTCCTAAGCCTAAGCCTAAGCCTAAGCCTAAGCCTAAGCGTATGAATGAGCGTATTCCTGAGCCTAAGCCAAAGCTTAAGCCTAAGCCTAAGCAAAAAATTAGTCTAACGTTTGAACTGACTCTATTATAGCCCCTCTGGAAAACGATTCGTCCCTGTTTTATACATGGGCCCAACCGTCCATGTCTACTAAGCCTAGGCCTAAGCAAAACTTTTCACTATTTTCGAGACTACGAAAGTGTCTTGGGGTCGGCTAAAATTATATTTACGTCGTACAAACGACATAAATTTTTCCATTTTGAAGTATTTTACGAAAGGCAGGTGATTTCTGTTGCTGAATAGTGATTTGCGCACAATATCTATTCATAGCTCAAGGTTTTGGTTCACAAATATCGTTTCAGTATTCAATGACAAAATGCGTCAAACGGGCGTAATTTGCACGTGTTTACACTCGATCATACAATATTTGTTACGCCTTCATACATGGATTTTCATTCTCAAATGTGTGCAGCACCGATTACCAGTTGGTGTAAAAAATACCTCGCCTACGAAGCGAACGGCAACTAAACGCAATTTTTGCATTAAATCTTGGCTCAAAGTTTCGTCATACAAAATTTAGAGGATTAGTCCTTCGCCCGTCTTGCCGGACTTCTGGATTTTGGCGGCCCATGTATAGAACACGGCCGGAACAGTAGTATAATGCGGGGTTCACGTTTTAACCGGGACAGCTTGGAACACGTTTTGTCCCTATTAGATTATTGGGCCACGTTTTGTCTGCTTGTAGACCCCATATCGTATTCAAAAATTCATATTTGTCTGCTAATATCATGTGTAGGTCACCTTTTGTCCTTAAATATCATATGATATACGGGGTATTGTCTGCGAATATCATATATATGATATATTTTCAAATGTCTGCATACTTGAAGTAACATACCCAAATTGTCCTGTTGAATATCATATGATACTAGAATTTGAAACTTGAATTTTTGACATTTATTAGTACCCAAAAGTTACACTGTCCCGCTGGATATCATATTATATTCGTTGAAATTTTGGAATATCATATGATATTCGCATAAATGTCCGACAGTGTTACGTGATTTAACGTCCCTTGTACACATTGATCATTTGAGAGCGGTGGTTTGTAAGCTAATGTTATATGACATTCGAGTTTTGTCTGTTGACCCGATATAAGAGCCCAAATTTTAACGTTGACGCCGAATCAACATGGGACAAACCGTGTCCCGCCTGCCCCGGTTATAACGTGATCCCCGCATAAGTCTATTCATACGCCTAAGCGTAAGGATGCGCCTATTCCTAAGCCTAAGCCTAAGCCTAAACCTAAGCAAAAAATATAGTCTAAAGCTAATAAACTGACTCTGTTACAGGCCATCCGGAAAACAATCCAGCCCTGTTCTATGCATGGGCTATTTTGTCAAACATTTTAGTTCTTAGTTTTGTTTGTGAGCCAATGATTTGAACATTTCCATTGCTCAGGCTTTACATTTGCTCCTTTTTACAACAAGCAACTGTACCAAATATACAGACACAAGTCTATCCCGACTGACGAGTCACAGCTCATCTGAGTACACTCTTATCACTCCACGACAAAATGTAGGCTTAGGTTTAGACTTTTAAGCAATCCCGTATTTATACAATTAATATTGTTGACATCTGTATTAAATAAATGTTTCTAGCTTGGCGTACATAGACGCTTCGATTTTGTCTTTAGGAATATGCTTTTACTACTGTTGCCAGTCGTCAGCTGGTGTGCAGTTTGGAAGATCGAATGTTTCAAGAAGGAAAGTGCGAATAAAAAATTTTTTCTCCAAAAATCTTGGGGCTGTTTTGAAATTTCGCCCCCCCCCCCGCTCCGAGAACGTTGGTCTTGGCTACGGGAATGAATAGGCAGAAACAGCCATTATTTTATTCAAAACTTTATATTGTTTGTTGTTGTTGTTGGTTTTTACGGTCTTAGAGTACTGTTTAACTGGTTGTGTCTGGTATTTTTCTATTGTATACTACTATATTTTTTATGCTGAACCTATTTTAATAAAACGCGGTGTTTATGCGTCCAAAACTGATCAGGATAGTAATTTTTTTGGATTTAGTGAATTTTTGACCGCGTGGAAAAGTTTGGGCGGTGCTTGAGTAGCAAATCAAAATACATTGCATTTTCCTTGTGGCGTTTTGATTTGGTACTGAACACTTCAGTAGCAAATCAAAATACGTGACATTTTCCATGTGTTTTTTGATTTGTTACACAAGACTTGAGTAGCAAATCAAAATACGTGACATTTTCCATGTGTTTTTTTGATTTGTTACTGGAGACTTCAGTAGCGAATCAAAATACATGACATTTCCAACGGTTTTTGATTTGCTACTGAAGGCTTCAAAGTAAACGTTTGAGTTGAATATTCCAGTAACACGATTGCAAACCGTTTCTGGTCATTTTTAGTGAATATTTCTTATGAAGTACTGCTAAATCTATGACCAGGTATAAACCAGGCTACAATGCTAATAATTAGTTTAAGCTTATGGTTAAATCGGCCCATGTTACTTTAAGGGGCGTCCAGGTTTCTAGTGGGTCTACAAAACAGTACGTTCAAGTTTTTAAACGTTTCCGAAAATGGGCCAACTGTCGTTCAACCGAAAACGTTTCCAGGTCAGACATTAAACGGAGACAATGAAAAAAACAACAGCTTACTGTTTGGCAACCTCAAAATGTCCCAAAATTCCCACGAGATGTTATTGTTTATACCAGTTTAGTTATTTTAGTTAAGCTGTTCATCTGGTTTTTGAGATAATTTTGTTTCACAAAATACCAATGGCCAATCCTGAATTTCTAAAACGGGGTGGGATAGCGAATTCAGACATTTCTAAAATGGGGTGGGATGGCGAATCCAGACATTTCTAAAACGGAGTGGGATGGCGAATCCAGACATTTCTAAAACGGAGTGGGATGGCGAATCCAGACATTTCTAAAACGGAGTGGGATGGCGAATCCAGACATTTCTAAAACGGAGTGGGACGGCGAATCCTGAAATTTATAAAATGGACTGGGATTGGGGAGGGTGCACGATAGTTAAAACAGCTCGTAAGCGAAGTATACGAGAAGCCGAGCGTTATTGTAGTGCTAAACCTTTACTATAGAATCTTAGCTTTAATCCCTGTTTGGGGGTGGCAGGCCGGGATAGAACCCCCTTGGATCCGCTGTTGTAAAATACTCTGAGTCGAACAGAAGTAGCGGGTCCGGGTTTAGCAAAAATTCTACCGGAGCCGGAGTCGCAGACAGGCCTCCTTTAATATCCTACGAATTGGATACAAGCCTGCTTCTGCACGCTCATTGGTTAAAAATTTACAAGACTTATCACAAATCAGTTAATGGTGCGGCCGGTCATTTGAGGATATGGGGATATGGGCCAATGCGAAGAACTTGGGCGGATCAGTATTATAAGCATATTCCTAAGCCTAAGCCTAAGTTTAAGAATGAGCATATTCCTAAGCTTAAGCCTAAGCCTAAGGCAAGCAAAAAATTAGTCTAAAGCTTAAGCTTACTCTTTTCTGGTCCCACCAAAAACCGTTCCGCCGCTGATTTTGACATGGCCCTAGATATGAATGAAACCACCTCTGTCCCTCTGATGCTACTGCCTTCCTAGGTTTTGACGTACAAGTTTCGTAAGTGTAATTACGACTAAAGTCTTATAAAATATTTATTTTTCAATCTTTGTAAAATTGTTACATAAAGTTTTTTTTTGTTTTGTCTGTTCGACAAAAAACCAGAACATAATTACGTACGTCAGAGTTGCCAGTTTTTGCATATTAAATTTCAACCAATCGCCTGCTAAAGAACCTACCGGATGGCACGTAGCCAGAAGACCGCCAGGAGGGCTCAGCCCCTCTTCCCCTGAAAATTTTTCAACCTTGCTTGTAAGTCATCAAAAACTCTTGAATGCCACTCCTGATGAATGTTTTTAGTCCACTGACCACCCTAGCAAGGTGACCTGGCTACGGGACTGCGTACCAGGTGCCCACAACAACAAATTGTTAGCTGAAAAGTAGCGTGGAGATTTAGACAGATGGAAACAAAAAATTTTCCTGACATAAAATTCTAAGACAAACCGGATACAGTTTGTATGGTTCCGTAGTCAGGGGTAGGAGACCCGGACTGGCAGTCCGCGTCTCCATAGTTAGAGCCCCATCATATTAGCTACAAATTTTTGCAAAAGGGTCCATTGTGGTATTGTAGTGCCTTTATGCATATGTATATATATGTATATATAATTGTCGCTATTTTGGATAATAATTCCCTAACCAACATTAAACGTGTATTTATTTATCTTGATGAGTCTTTTGTAGTTGAACAAAAACATTTTGATGTCTGTCAAATTTGACTATTTTCTACTGGTAGAAAGCTGAAGTTCCCATATCATAGCTATTAACTCGAACAACAAAATCGACAGCCGGCCTAAAAACATTCTGCCCGTCCAGAAATATTTTTACCGCCACCCTAGAAATTTTGTGAGCTACAATTTGTAATCTTGTTTGAGTTTACCTACGCCTTCCGCATCCTGACATTGGTTTGCCCCCACCCCCAGGGATTTGGGCTGGCTAGGGACCGGTCAATTCGCTTCTGGCAACCGGCCCTTAGACGTCCATATTTTTCAAACTCACCTTATTGATTTGATGTTTCCTGTCTACAAATTCGGAAATGCATCTCAAAAAAAGGTTCGATCAACGGTATAAAAACCAAGAAAAATACACGTGATTGCAGTAAATACCAGACAGCAGTGCCTATTTATTGACCATAAAAGTGGTACTACATATAGAGTAATCTGATTACATCACAACGCGACACTCATTCGCCCCCTCCTACTATTTTTGCTGCCAGACTGGCTCCAGTATGTCTGACGTGTAACTTACTGTACCAGTTTTGGTATTTTTTATAAACCTGAAAACTGGGGTCGCGAACGAAACTGTGACGCTTTTTTCGTGACTTTAAAGTATGCGTAGGAGTTTATGAGAAGCTCAAATATGCAATCGGGGTTTTAATATCGAATCTACGACAATTTGTCACCCAGCGGTAGATTATGAATAAATCTAAGCTTAATGCAAAGCGTCAGTTTAACCTTATAAGCATATTGATGGGTGATCAATTGTTGAGGCTATCAAAGTTTGAATTACAAGTTGTCGGGCGTCGAATTGTCGTGATATCTGTAAAATAGTAAGTAGTTTTGAGTAAACGCCGGTTGGCCCTGAGTAGCATTGGGCACCGTGATTATTAATTAGTTCACAATACAGGTTTTGTTTCCAAAACCGATTGCAAAATTGTAGCTACCAAATTTTTGCCGGATATAACGTGAATCCAGAATAAGGATTTAGACAAAATGCTTACATTCGTGATATTATGATTTTAGGCATAGGTAAGTTTTAAGCTGCAAAACGTAAGCCTAAGCGAAAATATCCACAAAGTATACAACAGATCGGAGTCTGCGACTTGTGACCTACTTTTAATTAATAACACAACTTATCATTCTTGGGTTAGTATCATACGATGCATATGGGTGTATGACACTAAAAGTGTGACATTTTCAATATAAAACGCTTGTAGGCATTAATGTTCACAGTTCCAAACTGTACGAGAAATGTAAATATAAGGCTGTGGTTTGTTCCGTTGAAACCCTAATACGGACCGTGTCGGTTTTTTCCCAGTCTAGTCGCTGTGTATTTAAAGACGGGACATTGGCGTAGGCTGGATAGGTTTTTCTTTGTTCGAGGGTTCCATACAGTGGCTGAGGTAGAGGGGGGTGTACGTCGCCCTCCGTTAGAAATTGTGGCCTATGTATAGAACAGGGCCGGATCGTTTTCCGGCGGGGCTGTAACAGAGTCAGTTTAAGCTTTTGCTCTTAACTTTTTTGCTTAGGCTTAGGCGTAGGTTTAGGCTTAGGAATAGGCTTATACTACTGTTCCGGCCCTGTTCTATACATGCGCCAAAGTTGTGATCAAATGGCGAGGTTCGTACTTTACAATTTTCCAGCTTAGAAATTTTTTTGTAAAAAAATACAATTTTTTTCGCCTCAGAAAATTTTTGGGGATAAAATATTAAATAAGCGTTGCTGATAGTTTTTTGCTAGCAATTACATATATAGCATACAGCAAAAATTGCGTTTCTTAACGTCTGTCAACCTTTTCGTCAGAATTTTGTGTATTCGCATCTGGTTCAATATCTAAATGTTTGGCGAATCGGTTCAGTAGCGCAGTTGAAAGGGCTGAAGATCCGCGTGAAAATATTTGACAACTCCTCCCGGTTGTATATAAGTTATGCACAATCCCAGTATGCCCTTGAGAAATTTTTTGGAATCCTATTTTAAACCTCGCTAAAACTATCAACAGACCACACTGCAAAAATGGTGACTCAAATTGACTCTCTTCGAAATAGGCTCTGCGGGACCACACAAACTGACTAAAATTCGACTCCGCCAGAGTTAAATTGTAGTCGCAGGATTGACTCTGGCAGATTTGAATTTGACTCAGTTAGTGTTGTCCCGTAGAACCTATTTCGGAGGGAGTCAATTTGACTCACCACTTTTTGCAGTGCAGTGATAAATTGTTACAAATGAACCCCTATCGTGTCTTTTCCGTTATCCTGCCCGCCGGCGACTGTACAAAATAGTTGAAATTCAAAATTTTTGCGTATTTGATTTTCTCATGACTTCCTATGATAATATTTTACACGCAAAATTTAAATTTATGAAAAATTCGGTTCCTTAAGGCCCATGTCTTTCCTTGGACCACAAATGGATCCCACTCGAAACCCCTGCGCCTTAAAAACGAATTTTTAAAAAAAAAAACAAAATTTGTTTACGAAAGAATCTTAGAAGACCATGAGAAGCTTAAACATTGCGAAAATTTTCAAAATCAAACCATTTTCGACATACGCGGGTTATAGAGAAAACAACGCAACAGACAGGGGGGCTGATATTTGTTTGGCCTCTCCAGCGGGTGCCCCCCTTGTTATTCGGTTACGGGGTGTTATGTATTTTTAACCCACGCTCCGCCACCCTTCGTTACTTATCCGGTACTTCAAATTATCTCTTGAATTAAACGTTTATTTGTCTTTTGTCAACAGCTTGAGCGATCATGCAAGGTTATACTTAGGAATGTACTTTCAAAATTTGAGAACGCTATAAAGTTTCGAATTCAAATCATTTGGTACCGGAGTAATTTATGCGCTACAATTAGGGATAATTGACATTTACGGACTGTAATAAGGGTTTAGGGACTCTATCCGCTTACGTACTCTTAATAGAGATAAAGACTCCTATTGATTGGGACTCAAAATGGGGACCCCCTACAGTATTTGGCAAAGTGACCTATTTGGTTACTCGCTCCACCGAAAAGACCAGCAAACCTAATTTTTACAGTCTGCGCCTTGTTTAATGTTTGTCTACCCTACCACACCCGTATCTATTTCAGTAACCCTACCGCATAAAACCGCTATACTCTGCACAAAGAATAATTTCCGGTCCCGTGTATTTTACCGGTTCGATATTTAAGAACTATTGAACCGATTGGAGTGAACCACTACGCTCAGACTAACTAACGTTGTGTTTAATTACCATTTATATCATTCGTATACACACACTTGAAGCCAGCTAATCTTTTGCTACGGAGCTAAAACTTATTAAGATAGGGGGCCAATGTTACTGCAAGGGGCGTAACATTAGGTTAAGCGTATTGCTAAGCCTAAGCCTAAACGTTGCAAAAATATGTTCCTAATCCTAAGCGTAAGCCTAAGCCTAAACAATGTAATCTACAATCTAAACCTACTCTTTTATGGACCCACCAGAAACCTGGACGCCGCTTAAAGTAACATCGGCCAAGAGGGGAATGAAAATTAATTTCAAACGATTTACACTGTGAGATATTGACATTTGTAGAGGCTGTTAAAATTTTTGCTAGGGACAGCTGGGGATCTTAGCACAGCATTGTTTGACTGCAGGCCCCGCAGCTGACGCTAGTGTGCCGGAGTGTTTAAAGGAAAACGGTGGTGTTATTCTCAAATGTGACCTGGACACATCGCGATTTCACCATAGGATGATAGCAAGAGTCAATGATGACTTCTTAGACAAGAGTACACAAACTAATTTTGAATGGCACCAAAAATACCACCAACTCAGACTAAGTATCAATAGGGAATTCCAATAAAGTAGTCTCTGGACATTTTTTTAGTTTACTTCTGCTTTCTCATTTGTAGGCCCGGAGCAGCCACCCTGCATACCTCCATAGGGGGTTCACCACAAAGAAAGCCCCCACGCGAACAAGAATTTGAATAACAATAGGTGTTAATGATCGGCTTGGGTAAAGTGCCCCACCCTGGAAACTTGGGGCGAGCCACCACCCTAGCAGAGAATTAAAACGTTTTTTATGATTAGCAGTTTAGTGGCAAAATACATTAGAAAACAAAAATATACACGGGCGTTGGTCTAAACGGAGAGAATGTTAGTACCTTTTGTATATATCAAACTGCCCTGGGTAGCTCTAAGACGTCCCTTTGGCACACGTTTGGTAAGCCTGGGGTAAGCTTAGAGCACCCGCGAAAGCCGTTGAGTCGTTGTGGACTCGAGAAGACAAAATATGAAGGTCGTTTTGTAATTTTGAGCATCAATAAATTAAAACTACACAGGTTTAAGTCTGATACGGTAAAATGATAATTAAATGCTTAAAAGGGCCAATACCTAACTTGTTTGATATATCGCAGTTTATACCGAAGCTGACAGAACTCGTTTTACGGCTACTGAGTCCTCAACAGAATCTGTAGGCCCTAAAAACGGTTTTAAGTCAAGAAATATCGAGCAGAGCCGTCTTTAATCGTGAAAGTTTCTTGCAGCTGAAACTTGCAGCTGCAAGTTTTTTGCAATAATTTCATTCGAAGAACTTGCAGCTGCAATTTGTTCATGGTGAATATACGCCATAAACGGTTTCATAAGTATGAATTGCGTTGCAAGTTGAATTAAATCACCATGATTGGTTAAAGTAATAGTTTATAGCTTATATTTGATATTTATTGCAGTCGTCTACAAATTTTGCATATAAAAATTCATGTCAAGATGCAGAATGAAAATTATGCATTTTTGCACATACTTGCTGTTGCAAGAAACTTGTGTAAGTTTTTGCAATTATGCATTTTTGCACATGCTTGCTGTTGCAAGAAACTTGTGCAAGTTTTTGCAATTATGCATTTTTGCACATGCTTGCTGTTGCAAGAAACTTGTGCAAGTTTTTGCAATTATGCATTTTTGCACATACTTGCTGTTGCAAGAAACTTGTGTAAGTTTTTGCAATTATGCATTTTGGCACATACTTGCTGTTGCAAGAAACTTGTGCAAGTTTTTGCAATTATGCATTTTGGCACATGCTTGCTGTTGCAAGAAACTTGTGCAAGTTTTTGCAATTATGCATTTTGGCACATGCTTGCTGTTGCAAGAAACTTGTGCAAGTTTTTGCAATTATGCATTTTGGCACATACTTGCTGTTGCAAGAAACTTGTGTAAGTTTTTGCAATTATGCATTTTGGCACATACTTGCTGTTGCAAGAAACTTGTGTAAGTTTTTGCAATTATGCATTTTTGCACATACTTGCTGTTGCAAGAAACTTGTGCAAGTCGCAGCTGCGAGTTCTCGCTGCAAAAACTTGCACATGTGAATAGGGCTTTTACGTTCTGACGATGTCGTAAAATTGAAACATACGGGAGTAAAGTTTCAAAACCAAACTTCAACGCAAATATTTTCAGACGCAGCTCACAGTCGTCTCTACGGGTGGCATTGGGAGGCCATCGACTATAGTGCAACCCTAAGCCATTCTGAAATCACCATCCAACGCTTTAGCCAATGATTATTAATTCTTGGTCCAATTAAATCAAAAATACTCAAAACAACAACGGGTTCAGCTGACGTGTTTGAGTTCAACCAAGGCGTCTATAATTTCAGCTGTAACCAATTCGGTTATCTTGAAACTATTCGCCAGAGTTTGTCAGAACCAGAATATATCAAGCGAATTGTGTCTCCCATCAATGTTTCTACCTCAAAGTCTAAGGTATCATGTTACATTTAGCTAAATATAGTTTTTGGACAATTTGTTCCTAAACGTACAATACGCAGTGTTTATTCTGGCTTAATATTGTAATGTAATTTATACCAAGATTCGGATTGCGGCACGTAAGATAGACGGGTTCTTGCTAAATATGAACCAGTTTACGGATACGGGTTTTTTAGCTATTGAACATTTTTTTCACCACAGTTTTCGAAATTTTCAAATTTTACAAGTTTTAGCTTTCCTGTCTCGCTCACGGTCGTATTTTTTAAAACTTCAAATTTGGGCGTGGAATGATTAACGGAGGCCATGAGAAGCTGAAATATGCAAAATTTTTCAAAACCTTTATACACGTTGATTAATATTAGAGTGATGTTACACATGCTTAAAAACGAAACTTATGAACGCAATTCTTGCATAAGCAAACCTATTTTCTTGCCGATTTGCTTAAGACATTTAGCATCAGATAGGTAGGTACAGGGCACAACTACAGGGGACAGTGGTCAAGGGCATTTCCCTCCTACGCATTGTCTTTGTCACTTTCGGCCGAAAGTTGTTCGACAGCATTAACCCCTTCTCATATGAATATTTGCAATTTCATATGAGATGTAATTTCAAGGTAAGATTCGAATCCCAGTCTCTCAAGTTGGAGGCGTTTACGATGACCACTCAGATATTGGAGGTCGACGCTCGAGCCCGAGTAGGCTGTCACGTCTTGTAGAGATTTTGCTCTGCACATATATGTTAGAATTGCTAAACACTGCTCACAGTGTCTGTGTTGCTTGGACATTACTTGCATTTTAGTTGCTCATAGTATACTCTGCGGAGTTTAAGGGTTAAAAAAATTTGATTTCTCCAAATATCTTCCTGACATGTCTACTGACAATTTTATGGTTGCATTGCTGGTCACGATTCGGATTGTCGTAACCAGAAATTCGGTTTGACGGTAGCCACATTTTTCAAGATCACCATTTAATTTATTTATAGCCAACCAAAAAAATTTCAAATTATTCAATCTGTTACCGTCTTTGACCCCCCTCGGCAAGCTACTTCCACCCCCCGCTAGCTTTACCACTTCCTACCCCACGACGAGATTCTTCACTGAGCTTCAGTGTCGACAATATTAATGGAGTTTTTGATATCGCCATCTTGGCTGTGCTTTATGTTAATTGTGGTCTCCGTTACCTACAGATTAAAAATAAATTTTTCTTTCAGGCCCTCAAATTTGGGTTTTGTTTATTTTAAAACAGACTGAGTTATTTTAAAAACACCAGGGTACAATGGTTGGTTGATAATTGGATGTCATATATCAAACTTTGGTTTTTAAAATGTTTTTCGTTCAGAATATTTTTTTCATTTTTGAAAAAAGCTTTGACCACTAAAAATAATTGATTTGAGACTTAATTCTTACATTATTGCAACGAAATTTCGGCAATTTTTTTCTCAAAATTGCCTCAAAACTTTAAAACGAAACGCATCAAACATATTATGAATTTTGTAAAAAATATGCAAAATTTCACAACCGAAATTGTCGGAACATCTGACACAAAATCTACCGCAGACGGATGTCGTTTTTCTGCCGGAGTCGGAGGCGGACATCCGGTTGTACCCTGGACTATACGTATATATAGCGAAGTTAGCGTTGAATGAAGTCATGAAGGTATTAATAGTTGTTGAAAATATAGGGGCCGAATCATATCTGCCAGTCGCCTATCAGCTTAAATTTGTGATTAATTCGAATAGGGCTTAGGCTTGCTGCTATTAAGGATTTGGGCCAACGTGTAGAACACGACCGTAACAGTAGTATACATATATTACTAAGCCTAAGGCTAAGCCTAAAGCCTAACTGTAAGAATGCGTTTATACCTAAGCCAAAGCCTGAGCCTAAGCAAAAATATTAGTGTAAAAACTTAAACTTCAGTCTATTGCAGTCACGCAGAAAAAGAACGTTCCGCCCTTAATCTTTACATGGGCAAATATAAGGCTTAGGATAGAACGTTGCAGGGATCAAACCGGAACTAGATTTTGTCGGAAGCGGAATCAGAATCGGAAGTCAAATTTTGCCGGAATTTTAGCCAGAATCGGAATTCCGATGGAACCCTGGAACGTTGGCTTAGTCCATTAATTTTTTGCGCATTTTATGCTTAGGCTTAAATTCCAGCAGTCCAAGAATCATGCGTATTTTATGCTTAGGCTTAGACTTAGATTCGAGCGTAGTGTTCAGAATCTTTTCTGTGCTATCCATATTAATCATCTATGGGCGTAGCCAGGATGTTTGAAACGGAGGGTTACGTTCTGTAAATGTTTCTAAAGGGGGGTATCTTATGTTGCAAACTTGTCTAAACCTGCTACTGCACAATAATTGCAAATGGGGGTTCACCCCTAAACCCCCAGCCTACACCCTTGTAATTCCCAGAGAGCTGTAAGATCTGGTAAAGTCATGGTCTTGTAGGCAATTTCTTCTTTCCAACAATACTGGCTTAATTGTACAGGTTTGATAGCGTTTACAGGTATATATTTGCTTATCAATAATTATACCTGTTTGAACCGCCGCCTGAATATTATCGATACTACACTGTAAATTTCAGTGAGTTGATTTTAACTTAGAATGTGTTGAATCGCTCAGACTGAACAAGGACTATCAGAACTCAGAATTTTGAGTTGATTCAATTTATTGTGGGTTAATAAATCTACTCACCCAGAGTCACCTCAACTTAGAGTGAGAGTCAACTCAATTCAGAGTGAGTTAATGTTTACTGATACTAATTCACAAATAGCCAACTCGCTATCTAAATTGACTAAACAGCTCATTGGAATTTACAGTGTACGTTCAACTGAGAGATCGAGCGAACGCCGTCTGAATATTATCGATGCTACGTTCAACTGAAAGGTCGAGTTTGGGAAAATTTTAAATTGAAAATTTGTCAAATATAATGCGTGTTTTTTGCTCTACCATCGTCCTGTAAAAATTGTTTTCGAATCTCAATGTAGTGCAACTGCATCTCCTGGCACGTCACTGTAAATTCCAATGAGTTGATTAATCAATTTCGCTAGCGAGTTGGTTACTTCTGAATTAATATCAGTAAACATTAATTTACTCTGAGTTGAGCTGATTCTCACTCTGAGTGAGTTGGTTAATTAATTCAGAATGAGTTGAATCAACTTAAAATTCTAAGTTCTGATAGTCCTAACTCAGACTGAGTGATTCAACTCAATCTGAGTTAAAATCAACTCACTGAAATTTACAGTGTAGCTGCTTGTGTCGTAGTTGCATTTTCCTTCCTCGAATTTCACTCTCTACCCACAAAAAACCAACTAAGGGGCATGTCATTTAGTAGGAATTCTTGGATTGGTGCACCTATGTGGATGTTGGAGTTTTTGGGGGGGAGAGAAATGCACGTAGTTGCATTTTTCGGGGGGATGCATATCCTTGAATTGTTCGGGTAACCCAAAATTCAGTTATAGTCGGATTTTGGACTGGGGGTAGAAAATGCATCTCGTTGGATTTTTCGGGAGGAATGCAGCTGGCTGGCTTTTTTTGGAGGGGCGTACTTAGTTATATATCTAGAGGGGCATACACTTAGTTAGATTATCCGGGGTGAGAAAGTGCACCTAGTTGGATTTTTCGGTATAGGGACACATTTAGTTTGTTGGATTTTTCGGTGGGGGGGCGCGTTTAGTTGGATTTTTCGGTGGGGGCGACGCATTTAGTTGGATGGATTTTTCGAGGGGAATGCACCTAGTTAAATTTTTCAGGGAAGTACTTGTGAAGATGCAACTATGACAACAGGGGTCCCATCTGCGTAGAAGAACGCATTGTTTCGCAGCTCTGCGATTTCGCCTAGCTAAGTAATTATTATCATTACTACTATTTTTATTATTATTATTATTATTATTTTACTAAACAACTTCACAGTCTAAACGACACGCTCTAATCGGACGCTACTGATTAGGGAATTTTTCGAATTTGGGTGATGATACAAAACAACTCTCGTTCGCTGGAAATTGCTTCGAAGCCTTATTAAAATCTGTCTACGACCGCGTGGCTCGCTGTTATTTTAATGGAAATTCTACTTTTTGTTTATGAAAATTACGGTTTACTTGTGTGACCGTAATTCTAATAATACTCAAACTCTGTGATGTTGACGTAAACAGCTATTAGGTTCACAAGCGGATCCAAAAAGTTCTCACGGGAGGGCGGACTGGTAAATGCTATGAAACGCAAAAATTGTAAGGTAGGAACCGTATCATTGTATCATTTCATCACTAAAAATTTTCTGAGGGCGAAAAATTGTATAAGGATTAACACAAAAAATGCTGCGGAAAAAATTGTAAAAAAATATAAGGTTGGAAGGACCTTACCATTTTAACACAAAAAAATTTCTGATGGGGGCGTACGCCGCCCCCTTTGGATCTGCAAGTGATGCAATTGACTGTAATTACTTGTGTCAGGTCTATCAAGTTTTTGCCAATTTAATCTCCTTCCTATATTTCAAAGACCAGTTCGAAACCAGGGCAGGTCTGAGGGACGTGGATCAATTCTTTATAAATTTCCCTAACCAATTTAATCTTTACATGGCAATTCATCAGAACCCATTCACTGTAAATTTCAACAAGTTGATTTTAACACAGAATGAGTTTGAATAGCTCAGTCTGAGTTAAGACTATAAGAGCTCAGAATTGAGAGTTGATTCAACTCAATCTGAGTTAATTGATTCACTCACCCGAAATCAAAACAACTGATAGTAAAAAGTCAACTTATCTCAGACAAAGAATTCATACTTTTTGCTATTAACGCAGAAATCACTAACTTGCTAGCTTAGGTGATTATTCAACTAATTGGCATTTTCAGTATTGTATGTCCTTCCCAAAAAATTTTTTAGCCCCATCTATCAAGATGTGTTGACCGCACGGGTATTTTAAGCAAAGCATAATATAGTCTTGAACTCATCTTGGGAGCACAACAAGCAATCTCGCTCCGCTTTCTCTTCTTAAACCTATTAACAGCAATGATTGCAGTGTCACACGCTAGACACAACCGTATCGCAAAAGTTTAAAACATAAAAACATGCCCCCTTTTACTGTCGATCAAACTGTGTTTGCCTTGGGTGTCCGTAAGCCATGACAAAAGCCGTAAGCTGACGAATCACATTTGAGCCAGTAAGCAACGTTTTGATAGACGTCGCACCCCCCAGCAAGACTAATCGCCCCACTGACGGCAATTTTTGTATAAAAGAGGGGTTAAAAAGGTCGATTATATATACATTTATAAATAATTGTTGATACGTTACTAAAATCGATGTAGTAAAAGTAGACAGAACAAAAATTATTCGGGGGGGACTAACCCGAATATTGCCCCCTCTTAATAATTAGAAACGACCTGTGTTGTGCCCTTAATTCTCAAGGGACCTATAAAAATCCGTGTATAGAACGGTTATAGCGGTCAGGCCAGTGTTTGTGGTACGTTAGCAAATATTTAGTGAAACTTTCAGTATACTAAAATAACGATTTTGGCTGTGATTTTTTTCGGGGGTCGCAAGAAACTGTTCGACTTCACCGAACAAATATGGGTCTATTTTAGATTTGGGCTTCCCTGGGTTAATGACCTTTCACGTGCCATTAGGAAGGGTTCTTGTTTCTAACACATTTTATAGAGCTGAATGCGTTTGATGGTTTTTGTTATGTTTCCTCACACACGTCTCGAAATGAGTTTATTGTGGTACAAGTTAAGCTTAGGCTTAGGTTTAGGCTTGGTCAACTTCGCTTATGCAAACATCAGAAGCAGAACGGTTTTCTGTGGTACTTAAAGAGAGTAAGCTTAAGCTTTAGACGATTTTTTTTGCTTGGCTTAGGCTTAGGCGTAGGCTTAGGTTCAGGAATATGCTCATTCTTACGCTTACGCTTACGCTTAGGCTTAGGCTTAGGCTTAGGATATGCTTATTCTTACGCTTAGGCTTAGGCTTAGGCTTAGGTTTGTGATTTTTTTATAATACTGCTCCGCCCCTGTTCTTTACATTGGCCGTGGACTTGAACAATTTGTATCTATTTTAGGCCTGGAGCTATCGTTAGCTTGTTCAAAATATTTATAGAGCTAAAATGGTTTTACGGTTCCTGTTATACTGTCCTTCTATTACCGATTTGAAAATTTTCCTGAAAAATTTTTTCCCATAAGACTTAAACTTAGATTTTATGTTCAGGATTAGGCTTAGGTTTACGCTTTAGGCTTTAACATAGAACTAAATTTTGGTTATGGTTTATACCTCTAAAGCTTTCGAGTAGGATGTGGTTTAAATTTAGGCATACGCATTAGATTTCTGAAAGACGTGTTCAAAAGCCACGTATCTGTATTTTTAAAGCTGGAATACCCCACATACGTATTTTAGGCAGCGTTTTAACTGTTATATATTGACTGTTAAACAAAATACAGTATATACATGTATGCAAATTAGAATACGTTCTTAAAAAGTTTTGTGAGGAATATTTTAGGATTGCAAATTTGAAACCACGTTGACTAGTGAACACTAAAAGAAAAGCTCATTTCTGAGGGCTGTATACAGCTGATGCTGTAGTGTCGAGCTCTGGTATACAAAACAACCTATGTTGCTAACATGCAGGTATATATGCATATAACAGAAGATAACGGGATTAGTTAAATTCGAAATTTCTAGACACGCTAAAAGCATTTTGGCCGGGTTCAGAGTACTCAAGCCTAAGCCTAAGCCTAAGCCTAAGCCTAAGCCTAAGCCTAAGCCTAAGCCTAAGCCTAAGCCTAAACCTAAGCCTAAGCCTAAGCCTAAGCCTAAGCCTAAGCCTAAGCCTAAGCCTAAGCCTAAGCCTAAACCTAAGCCTAAGCCTAAGCCTAAAGCCTAAACCTAAGCCTAAGCCTAAGCCTAATAATTTTAAGAGCCCAATAAAAAATTTTTGGTCACAAAAAACTACTTCTATGACGTTATACAGTCCCGAAATAAACATTTTGAGTTCTTCGCCGGTGGTAACAGGTGTCGAAAATTGAGTCGCGTACCGCAAAACAATTATGATTTGATTGGTTTATGGGTAAATTGATTTCTGGTTTTACGTACCGGTAAACGTGGTAGAGCCCGGAGAATAATTAATAAACCAAACGCTTCCGTACGATAATATTGGTTTAGAGACACCGATATGAGCCAGGGTGCCACTGCCAAAGCTGACTCTCGGTGTGGTCGGCATTCCGCTGTGCGTAATTTTTTTCGCAACCAAAAATTTATTTTACAAACTTCGGCGACAAATTTTGCAGCGGATTTTTTTTTGCAGAAATTGTCACAGACCCGTAGCCAGAGGGGCACCACGGGTGCTGAGCCTCCTGGAAGAATTTTGCCCCCCACCCCAGAAAATTTCGAACCTCGTTTGTATCGAAAACTCTTGTGTGCCCTCCTGAAATTGTTTTAGCCTCTACACAAAGGTGAGCTATCTACGGACCAGAATATTTGTTTTCGTTCAGTTTAGCCCTTTCACACAAACGAATATTTGCTATTTTATATAAAATTTAATTTCAAGTCAAGGTTCGAACTGCTGCCTTTCCGGCTGTGGGAAGCGATTACCATCACCACTCAGCTATCGAAATTTGAAGCTCGAGTCTGAGCAGGCACTCACGTCCTGTGGAGGTTCTGCACTGCGAACACTTGTAATAATTATTAAACGTAGTGCACTTTGCATTTATTGCGTGTATTTGCAGTTTTGCACAAAGTTGACCAAAGTCTACATACTCTACTCAAACATTTGTTAAGGTTGCTCATAGTATACTCTACATGGAAAAGATACAACACTGAAACGACTAAATGACTACGCTTGGAGTCCCACGTTGAAATTCGCAGTGGGATAAGGATACAGTGTTTCAGAAGCCTGATTTTCGAGAAAATTTTTGCGATGCGGACTGTTCATTTGTGTAAGAATGTGAGACATGCTTGTCCAAGTGCATATGCAAGATATGCAATGCATACTGTGAAGTATGGTTGCTCGCAACATACGGTCGACACATATAGTCGATGAAAAATGCAGATTGTTAGCCAGTCAGCGTGGCGCACTGGTACAGTAGTCGGTTAAGAATCCGTAGGCTGAGAGTTGGATCCACGCTCCGGAACTCTGTTGCTTAAAGATCCGTATGCTGAGGGTTCGATCCCCACTCCGGAGGCCCGCTTTTCCAGCTGCTTAGTTGAAAGATGGGAAGTTCCAGTTCCTACCTAGGCTGACAATTTCAATATCACTGCTTGCTCTCTCTTGATGCCAATGTGCTTCAAAATTCAACGCGAATTAAAAAACTATTTTTGACCAAATTACAGTCAAAGTTATAGGAAATAGTAAACTATGCCTAACACTGTGTCTCGTCTCTACATCTGCTTAGCCAGTCCACCTTGTTAGAGGCGAAAAACTTTTCGAGGGAAGCCTACAAGGATTTTCAACGACTTACAAGCAAGGTTGACATTTTTTTCATTGGGACCACAATTTTTCCAGGGTAACCTGAGCCCGCTGCCCCCCCCCATTGGCTACGGGCTCGCGTCCCTGGCGCCGTCCATGCAAACGGTCTGCTTCTAATCATGCATAACCAGTTTAAATTGGTTAAATATAACGGCCAATGTTACTTTAAGGGGCGTAACAGTAGATGAAGTGTATTCTTAAACCTAAGCCTAAGCTTTGCAAAAATGATTTTCTAAGCATTAACCTAAGCCTAAGCAAAAAATGTAGTCTAGAATCTAAACCTACTCTTTTCTGGACCCACAGGTAACCTGGACGCCCCTTAAAGTAACATGGCCAATATAACAATAAATGCAACGAAATGTGGGTACTTAACTCATAGCTGCATTTCCCAATGGTTCTACAAACTCCAAGGTACCAGCAGCAAAGAATACTGTATACCTTGTGCCTTTAAGGTCTATTGTTTTATGATACTAGAAAGCTTAACAGAGGCTTACCAGCAAATCGGTAATCTGACGGGTACCGCAATGCTGGCCAATGTAAAGAACAGGGACGGAACTGTATTATAAGCATATCCCTAAGCCTAAGCCTAAGCCAAGCCTAAGCGTAAGAATGAACATATCCCTAAGCCTAAGCCTAAACCTAAGCCTAAGCCAAGCAAAAAAATTAGTCTAAAGCTTAAGCTTACTCTTTTCTAGTCCCAGAGAAAACGTTCCACCCCTGATCTTTACATGGGCCGTAATGCTTACAAAACGGCTGATATACTGGTTCAAATGTAGGCAAGCCATTGAGTTCTCAATCAGACAGTAACTTGACATTAGATATTAATAATGATAGATGATACCGTAGGCCCCTGCTCGATTTTAGCCTGGTATGCCTCGAAATCGTGTTTGACTATTGTTATTTTTTCCAATATTCACTAAACCGTAGTTAATTTTTTAGAAATTACGCTTTAGCTTGCGGCAGAGGTAGTACATTTTACAAACACCAAATCAACAGCAACCATCTTGGGCCCGTAGCTAAGGAATGGCCAAGGGGGCTAAGCCACCCTGGTAAAATGTTGGCATTCCTAGCAAATTTTTTAACCTTGCTTGTAAGTCATTGAAAACCCTTGTATGTCTCTCCTAAAAATATTTAGCCAACGCCTAGTAAGGTGAGCTAGCTACGGTCCTGAACCATCAGGAGTTTTGCAAATTTTACAGTTTTTAAAGCTTGTGTACATGGGCGCCAATGTGTTCTCAAAAGTAGGAGGGGGTTAAATTCACTAATTTAGACATGTTCACACATTCCGAGATGCGATGAAAATGTTATTAAACGCAAAAATTGTAAGGTAAGGGGACCTTATCATTTTATCACCAAAAAATTTTCAGAGGGCAAAAAATTGTAAGGTAGGGGACCTTACCATTTTATCACAAAAAATTGTGCTGGGGCGTACGCCCTTCGCCCCCATTCCTTTAAATCCGCTAGTGCCTCCAATAATATTCGACATAATGTCGGCGTACAATTTCCTGTCAATGTATAGAACACGGCCGTAACAGTAGTATAAGCAGTATATTCCTAAGCATTAGCTTAAGTAAAAAAATTAGTCTAAAGGTTCAGCTTAAGCTTAAGTAAAAAATTAGTTTAAAGGATCAGCTTCGTCTATTGTAGTCCCGCAGAAAAACATACCGACCATGATTTTTACATGGACTCATTTACCTAAGTCATGAATGATGCAGTGTTTTTATCAAACTGTCATTGAAAGCCTTTTATAAATTTTAATGCTGACTTCGAATCAACATTGAACCAAACGTAACCTTCATGTTCTGGTTAAACCGTGACGTCACGCAAGCGGATTCATGATTTCTCGGTGGGGGTATCCGAGGTTAACCGTGCACCCCCCTGACGGCCGCGTTTCGAAAACGACAATTTCAACAGGAATTGTGTTTGATCCAAAGTCAGAAACTGACCTAAAATTTTAATGGAATGCCCGGACCCGGATGTAACTTTAGTTGGCGTAGATTCGCTTTTAAGCTGGCTTATTAAGTGTCTTTATCACCGGATGCCGCAATATTTACCAACCATGTATCTGGGCCCATATTCTCAAATGCATATAGCACCTATCACCAGTTAGTAATAAGTTTTCAAACCAACAAACTGCTGCAATTTCAGATTTCAAAATTTGTACACAAGTAGAGTCAATACAACAAAATAAGCCTGCTCAATTTCAAACCTCTCCATTCCCTGGTTCGAAAGTTATAAAACCTATCGCCAACTGGTTATAGGTGAAACACACATTGGAGACTATTCGCTCTGCTTTATAACCACATCACAGTTTCCGCAATATTGATTCTGCAAAAACTACAATTCCGGTTCCGGATAAGCTTTTTTACCGGGTCATTTCCTGTTATGCAGCCAATTTTCTAAACAATACCCGCGTTCGCTCGTACTGAAGTAGGCGGAAACCTATTAAATATAAACTAATAAAGCATAAATAATTCACAATATCAACATAAAACAGTAATTGTAATTATACGAATACAGTTTGCTGATTTGAATAATTAAATAAAATGCCTCCGAAGGTTTATAACGGCTACTTTGTCTTTGTGTATTCGATTGTTACTCTGCTCAAAGATGGCACCGGGGCACAGAACGAAAATTTAAAAAAGGGGGTCGACGATTCACCCCCTTTGATTCAACCGTGTTTTTTTTTGGTATTTTTGACACTTTTTTTAAAATCATTATTAATCATCAAATTGTATTTTAAGTTTCACCTGTGTCACAGGCCGATTTTGACCCGTCACATCTTTACCCCCCGGAAACGTCGTTCGCCTATAAAGCCAATCGTTCATCCTTTGCATTGACCCAGTGTAAGTTCGGTCTTGGATTCGCTTTTGAGTCCCTGTTCCGCCTTTCGTAACCGATTGGCAGTATTTTAGTAATTCTACAGCTGGGTATAGTCTATTGAACGACCAACACTGTTTGATATTATTCGTCCTTGCCAGAATCGCTGGTCTTTATATTTATGCATTCAGCTTTAATATGTGCACACACTGTAAATTCCGATGAGTCGATTAGTCAACTCAGAACGAGAATATGATTATTTCTGGCGATTTCTGAATCAATAACAGTGAACGTGAACTCACTCTGAGTAGATTTAATTACGGCTGAGTTGATTAGTTAATTCAGAATGAGTTCAGTCAATTCAAAATTGTGAGTTCTGAAAGACACTATATTCAGAGTTCAGGCTTGTGAGTGGATTCAATTCGTTCTGAGTTAAAATCCACTGACACTGAAATTTACAGTGCGTTCAGTTTCGCTGAAATAAAGATTTTAGCAAAATTATTAGTCTTTGATCGTACACAGGTGTTGAATCGGGCCCGTAGTCAGAGTGGAGCCAAGGACGCTCAGCCGTCCATGATTTTGCCCCGCCCCTAGAAAATAGGCAACCTTGCTTATAAGTCATCGAAAATCCTTGTATACCCCTCCAAAAAAGGTTTAGGCCTCCCAGCAAGGTCATCTGGCTACAGGTTTGTATTGAATATGGTAACAGAAAGTGTTTCTCCTGGTCTGAAGGATTTCAACTACAAATCACCAATGTTACTTTCTGGTTCACTTTATGTTACCAGTAGTAATTTGGCCAATCATAACATTAATAGTTACATTACGGTATTCTGGTTTTCAATCATTTCAACAATAGCCAATCGTATTCAGCGATCCGAGTTTTAATGCTTTTTATTCGTTAAGTTGTCCTATCGAAGATTCATTCAATTATGACAAGTAACTGTTGCTAATTTTTGACACAAATCAGGCAATTTGTCTTACTTTTCAGGTATTAATATTATCAAGAGTGGATACTCGCTATTATTAATAAGTGTGCAACTGGATACATTCTGTGTAGAAATGAATGTACCCGGCACGCGTTGCGTTTTTGCCCAACCCCCTCTTTGTATAAAGGGGAGGGTACATTTGGTGCAAACCATGGTACATTATGCATGCGGTATCAAGCATGCTCCCGTTATAGTTTAATTTAGGGGAATTCATGTGATAGCGACCCCCCTGAAAACAAGGGAGGAGGTCGACCATAACCGTTACACCCGGTGGTACATTTTGTACCATACGAAACGCCAACAGTTGCACACTCCTGTATCATGCACTCTTGATTTTATAAATTACAATTTTGAGAAATATTGTTTCAAACAAATATACGACAATTCGTCGACCGATAACTTCTCGCTCAACAGTGTTGTAAAACCTATAAATTAACCCTTTCTCACATGAATATTTTCTATTTCCCGTGAGACCTACTTTTATGCTAGGATTCGAACTCCAGTGACTGGAATGGGAGGCGTATACCATCACCACTCAGCTATAGGAGCTTGACGCTCGAGCCCGAGGGGGCTCTCACGTCTTGTGGTGATTTAGTACTATGTATACGTTTTGCAATTGTTAAACACGGTGCGATATATACTATTTAACGTATATACACTGCGCTCAGTTGCCTACAGGCAACTCAATGTGACAAGGGGTTATAGATAGTAAACTGAAAATTTTTCGCTTAACCCTTTCTCACATGAATATTTTCTATTTCCCGTCAGACCTACTTTTATGCTAGGATTCGAACTCCAGTGACTGGAGTGGGAGGCGTATACCATCACCACTCAGCTATAGGAGCTTGACGCTCGAGCCCGAGGGGGCTCTCACGTCTTGTGGTGATTTAGTACTATGTATACGTTTTGCAATTGTTAAACACGGTGCGATATATACTATTTAACGTATATACACTGCGCTCAGTTGCCTACAGGCAACTCAATGTGACAAGGGGTTATAGATAGTAAACTGAAAATTTTTCGCTTAACCCTTTCTCACATGAATATTTTCTATTTCCCGTGAGACCTACTTTTATGCTAGGATTCGAACTCCAGTGACTGGAGTGGGAGGCGTATACCATCACCACTCAGCTATAGGAGCTTGACGCTCGAGCCCGAGGGGGCTCTCACGTCTTGTGGTGATTTAGTACTATGTATACGTGTTGCAATTGTTAAACACGGTGCGATATATACTATTTAACGTATATACACTGCGCTCAGTTGCCTATAGGCAACTCAATGTGAGAAGGGGTTAATATTAGCAAAATCCAATAAAGTATAACGTTAAGCCTAAGCCCACGTCTAAAGCATAATGATGGGTGACGAATTGTCGAGTCGATGATATTTTGGATTACAAGTTGTCGGTCGACGAATTGTCGTGATACCGTTTTAAACGTAAACATCATTTCAATGTGAGTATTAGTGCAAACATGGCATAGTTTTTGAAGTATAAAAGACATTAATTTTATAACCAACGACTGAATGGCAAAACGTAGTCGAGGGGTATAGTTGAATGAGCGTAGCTAACATGATGGAAAGGATGGGATACGATCCTTAAAATTTTGAAATGGGGATGTTTTGGGTTTTACACTGAAACCGTAACTGTAAACATTGTAACTAGGGGGGTTGACATCTCAATACTCACCACACTGGATACGCCCGGATTTCCGTGATTTTTCAATTTTTGCCAGGTAATAACACAAGAAATCTATTTTCGAAATGGTTACCAAATGGTATTGTTCATAATCCTGGCAATGCAGCTGTGTGCCGACGGAAATGCCCCAAAACCACTGATTTGGGGCCCGACCCTTTGGGGGCACACCATCTTTGGCAACGACAATTGTTTTCGCATGCCACGAAGTTAACAGTTATGAAGCAAGGCGAGCTGTGTGGCGTAGTGGTGAAACATTTTAAAAGCTGAGAGTTCTGAACTTGTCTTCTTATTCAACGTCTTAATATTCAAAAATATTGACAAATTGCGTCAAAATTTAGCAAACCTTTTTGGATTCGTCATTTAATGACGTCATATTTGACGTTTGTTTGGCCACAAAACACATTGTGAACGGCACATGTACAGATCAGGGACGGAACGTTTTCCTGTGGGAGCTGAAACGAGTAAAGCTTAAACTTTAGACTAGTTTTTGTCTTAGGCTTTAGGCTTACTCTTAGGCTTAGGAATATGCTTATAATACTGTTCCGCCCCTGTTCTGCACATGCGTCTTGTGAACTATGCCATTTGCATACCCGACTCAGGCAAACTAACAGCTTGAGGGTAAAAGGTTATTTTAAAATTATGTGAGGAACCCCTGCATGTATGAGCCTTCACATTTGGGGCCAATAGAGTGCCCTATGAACAGCGCCGTCTGCCCGGCTGTTTAAGTTGTTACATATTACCATTTAGGCCCACGTGTAACAATAGAAGCCTGCCAACCAGGGTACAACCGGAGATCTGCCTCCGGTTTGGCAACCGGCAGAAAATAGACCTCCGGCTCCGGCTCCGGTCGAATGGTTGTCGGAGGTTCCGGCAATTTCGGTAGTAAAATTTTGCATAATTTTCGTAAATTTATCTGTTTAGCGGGTTTCGATTGACTTTTGTCACAATTTTTATGAAACAATTGCCGAAATTTAGCAGAAAATTAGCGTGAAACCGAACAACTTAGCAACATTTTGCAGATATTGGCTAAAATTAACTAATTAACCATCATTTTTACTACTTAATTTCGCCTCAGCTCCGGCTCCAGCTCCGGCAAGTTTCGTTGACCTCCGGCTCCGATATGTTTCACCTCCGGTTGCACGCTGCTGCCGACTAAGCCTAATCCTAAAACTAAGTTTAAGGCCTAAACGTAATACTACACCTAAGCCTACCTGTTAGCAAGCCATCCAGTCCCAGAGGCACCCAGAGGGCAGACCCTGTATCAAGCATCATTGTTTCCCTGTATCCTTTTAATAATGTTAATTTCAGATTTTCCTACAGTACAAACCGCAGCAGAAATATAGCTTAAAAACGGCTAACTTTATTCGTAATAAATAATGCATATATATAAACCTTAAAGTTTAAATATAATATTTGTCGCTTTGCAAATGTTACATTTTTAAGCTTAAAATCAGCGAATTCCGCGTTGTTTTAGTGCAGAAAATTGCAATAATGCAATTTTGACTGCAGTATTAATATTGCAAGTTGCGTTCAGTCTGGTGCAATCAGGACGATTTTGACAATCGGAAATATGTTCAAAATATGCTTGATTTTGTGTTTTAAATTGTTTTGATATATCAAATTTAAGCGTAGCCAATCAACAAACGGTGACAAATAAATGTTGTTTGAACGCTGATATGCCGGAGACTGTAATTATAACGAACAGCAACCTTTATTTCAACCAAACCAACATACAAACAAACTAACCAAACAAACAAACAAGCGAAGAAGAGCAAACAACAGCAACAGCAGCCACAACAGCAACGCCAACAACAAAAACATCAACAACAACAGCAAACAACAACAGCAGCAACAACAACGCCCACAACTACAACAACAACTACAACAACAACATCATCATCATCACCATCATCATCATCATCAACAACAACAACAACAACAACAACATCATCATCATCATCATCATCATCATCAACAACAACAACAACCAAATAAAGAAAACAACAAACAAATTAATGAACAAACAATCCAACAAACAAACAAACAAACACACGAACAAACAATCCAACAAACAAGCAACCAAAGAGAAAAGTAAACAATCAAACAACAAACAACGAAACCAAACCAATCCGGACTAAAAATCATTTACTCCAAATCCCCAAATATGGCGAAAATCAAACACTTTATTGCTGAACAGTCCAATCTGCATAACTCGCGTTCAAACTGTAGATTGAAACGCTCATATCAGCAGGCTTAAAATCTTACAAACTTAAAACAATTATTACAATACTTAATAGCAAGGCTGAGTTGACGCTAAATACCGCAGGACTTAGTCTTGTGCCGTGAGCAACACAGAAAACTAACCCGAGATTCTGTCGCAGATTTCAACGAAAATCCAGTTGAACGCACCGTTAAACTGAACTACTCAAGAAATTTGATATTTCAAGATTTAAATATTCAACAAAATGCCCGTTTATTACTGAGCGTTGCACGAACGGCAAATCAATTTGCAATCACTGCAGAAACAAGTTTTCTGGCAAAAATTGGTTGAAAATGGTTTGGACGTGGAACCTACAATTGATGGTGATAACTGGTTAGTTTTCACAATTACGTGTTTGCTGTAAGCACAAGAGCATTTGTTCATTTTTGAAGCGGCTTAGCAATTTTGGTCCGACTCAAGGCTCCTTTGGAAGAGGCCGTTTTTTGACGGGTGCTCCGTACTCCTGCTCTTAATACTTTTTGCCTCTCAGACCCCTTTTCGTCTGGCACTCAAGCTGTAGCCAGCTCTCCTTGCTGGGAGAGGGGCTAAAAAGTTTTTCAGGAGGGGCATTCAAGCGTTTTAATGAGATACATGCAAAATTAAAAATTTTCTAGGGAGGGGGCAAAGTTTTTCCCGGGGGGATCAACCCCACTGGCCCCTCCTTGGCTACGGGTCCGCTGGCACTGTTCAGTATAGAATAACAATAATGTAATGTTAAAGTATAAGAATGTATTGTCAAATGTATGTAGCACCTATTACCAGTTGGTGATAGGTCTTGTAACTTTCAAACCATGGAATAGTGAGATTTGAAATTTAGCGCGTTTATTGTACTAAATTTTCTCTACTTCAGTGCAAATTACGAGATCTGCTATTGCAGCAATTCGTTAGTTTGAAAACCTATTACTAACTTGTGATAGGTGCTATACAGATTTGAGAATATGGGACATAAAATTCAAAGTAAAAATTGAAGTATTTTATACACAAAATTTGACATCAAAGACTAAACCAAAATCATAACTGATCAGAGGTGGATCCAAAATTCTTTGACCAGAGGGCGTACTACACCCCCACCGCCCTGTGAATCCGCCAGTTTAAATGATAAATGCAAGGTACTCTCTAAAAGCTTAAACTAAACTTGATTTAAGCTTAATGTAATCCAGTAGTATGAAACTAACATTCTAGATCAACTAAACTAACAGGTACGTTTAAGCTTAGACTTGTTTAAAATCTTACATACTTTCAGTTTAAGCTAAACTTAACGAACTGTTAAATACGTGTAATTTCTGGGCTGCACTTGTTACTTAAACTAAAAATAAGTTTACTTAAACTCGTGTTAAACTTAAAAACATGCTAGTTTAAGCAAAACCTAAAATTCTAGTTTAGTTAGTCCGTCCAGCCATTTAACTTTTCGTAAAACTAATATCCAAGTTTAGTTAAGCTGTATTTTAAGTTTAGGTGTTTAGAGAGTATGTATACCGAAAATATATACCTTATCAATTCTAAAAAAGATGTTTCAAACCGACATCAGTTTAGTCATCTTTAGAGCCTACCGGATTTGTATAGTTTTCTAAGTCGCTACGCTTGCTTTCTAACACAGTCCTTAAAGTCAACGTTAATATCATGAATTGCTCGACTATGCGTTTGTTCAGAATTAAATCTGGTTTGCATCAGCGTTCTGCATGAACAACGACAACCAGAAACGTCTGGTAGTAAAATTATAAATAAATTACAAGTTTAGGTCAGCGTTTGACCCTGATCGGTTTCAAATGTCTTTTTCAGAACCAAAATAACCTATTCTTCTGAACCGTCGAAATCCAGTGATAGAAAGTTACGCTTAGGCGCTTGTGGCTAAAGGCGAGCCGGCCGATGTATAGAACAGGGCCGGAACAGTAGTATAAGCATATTCCTAAGCCTAAGCCTAAGCCTAAACGTATGGATGAGTCTATTCCTAAGCCTAAGTCTAAGCAAAAAAAAAATTAGTCTAAAGCTTAAACTGACTATATTATAGCCCCTCGGAAGACGATCCGGTCCTGTTCTATTCATGGGCCGCTGAGCCTATGCTTCATCATGAGCTTAAGTCTAAGCTTCAGCCTATTAATCGAGTGATAATGTTTGTCAGATGCCTTTCTGTGCAAGGAAAGGTACGACCTCATAAGTCCCCTTTTGAAATTTATGTTGACACTTGCTGTATCATAATTGTGCTGGCAAAGGCCGTGTGCGTAGATATAAGCTCACATTTAAATGAACAGCCACGATTGTGAAACTTAGGGGTTCGCAAGCCATGCGTGTGGCCCAGGGTTCTGATGGCAGTTCGCTGGCTGGCGTAATTGGCTGTTGATTTTTGAATTTCGAAACTGAACCAACAAACCAAACTCGTTATTGGCGTTTTTCTTCTTCTCAATTGACTTCTGGTTAGTCTATTTTAAGCTTTTCCTAAGCTTTATGGAGTATCTTCTTGGTCGAATATTGATCTGGTTCTTTTAGGCAATAAAGAAACGTCTTCAGTTGCGTGACCAAACAATAGTTCAGATTTGCGTTGCAGTTTCACCACAGCCTAATGGAACTTTTTTTCCGCTGGGTCGAGTCCATTGTATGCTCAAACCATTATTTTATGTCGTTGGGGGTTTAAGGAATTATTATGAAAATTCGAAAATGTTATCAAAATATATTGTGTAAAATTTTTCAACTGCAATTATCCAATGAATTTCAAGTGGGTTATAATTTTACTTAAAATCCGTAAATTTTATTAGCCAATCAGAAACCGGCGAGCAGTGGCTGGTTCAATTGTGTAAAAAAATTGGGCCCATGTATAGAACAGGACTGGAACAGTAGTATAAGCATATTCCTAAGCTTAAGCCTAAGCCTAAGCGTATGGATAAGCCTGTTCGTAAGCGTAAGCCTAAGCTTAAGCCTAAGCCTAAGCAAAAAAATTAGTCTAACGCTTAAACTGAGTCTATTATAGCCCCTCCGTAAAACGATCCGGCCCTGCTCTATACATGGGCCAAAAATTTTAACTATTAAGCCTATTCGAAGCCCATACACATATGTGGAGTTGCAAAAGGTATCCTTGATCCCAGCGAGCAAAATCTTCTGCCTGAACAGCCAAAGGTTTTGTCATCAATATTTCTGTTAGCAAAAACTAAATTACCGTTATCCCCGTCGAGAAATCTTCTTGTACCCTTGGTACCAATTCTTGGTTGCGGGGGCAACGCCTATTAGCTATGTAATTAGTAGGGCCGGCGGAACAGCCGCACCCAAACCCCACATTTGGGGGCTCTTACCATTAAAGCGTACCACTCCCTAACTGGTTGAAACAAACACCGCCGAAGTTTTAAAATACGTCTGGTTTCTGGCTTGCGTTACTCTCGAGTTCGGGGGGGCACGATCCTGGAGTTTTTGGGGAGCCCCTACCCCTGTCTGCTGTGGCAATGTAAAATAAGATTATTTAATCAAAATTTATAGTTCAAACTCAATACTATAGCATAGCTTATTATGCAGTCTGTAAGCTTTAAACCGTAGTCAAATCTACACATCAGTTAACTCTGAACAAACTCACAACTGGTGCAATCATTTTTGCTCGGGTTTTGTTGAGCTTTAGGCTTCACGTTAGCCTTGAGTTCAACTCCCGTTTGGGTATTTCGCCGGCGAGGCTGCTTACAGAATACTGTTGGCCTCAGAGCAACGCGAGGATTTGATACAAACGCCGACAACAAAAGTTGAAAGTTTAATTTTAAATTTTAAAACCAAAGAATACAACCAATTTCGAATCGATTTTACGATGGTTTTAGGGTTTCGGTTGACGTAGGGACTTGCGTTTGGGGTCTTTGGAACGCCGGCATTGGGATGGTTCTTAGATGCCGTGGGGCCCATGATGTCAATTGGACTTAGAGTTTAATTTGATGACAGCATTAAACTTAGTTTGATTTTTGGGGCTCATCTTGACGGTTCAATTGAGCTTTCAGTTAATAATGAGCGCTTTTACAACGATACAACAACCGAGCAGCGGCTTTAATTGCCCTAAAAGTAAAAGTTTTGAATAAATATTTTTAAGCTGAAATTAAGATCGTTCAAATTTGGCTTTATCTGGTTGTATCGTTGCGATTGGATTTTAGGTTAACTCAACGTTAACCAGGACGCTGAGAATATGTTACGAAGCTTTTGTTTACAATTTAGCGAAAAGTACAGTATCGTATGTAATGTCGAGTTGTCATTGGCTGGATTTCAGAAATCTTATTGATCTTTACCTACTAAACTATTTACTTTTAAGTTAGGCAATTGAACCTAAATATACTTGATCAATTTATCGTTTTCAAACCCGTTGCTAAGTATATAGGCTTAGGCTTAGGTTTAGGCTTAGGCTTAGGCTTAGGCTTAGGTTTAGGCTTAGTCTTAGGCCTAGGCTTAGGCTTAGGCTTAGGCTTAGGCTTAGGCTTAGGTTTAGGCTTAAGCTTAGGCTTAGGTTTAGGCTTAGGCTTAAGCTTAGGCTTAGTCTTAGGCTTAGGCTTAGGCTTAGGCTTAGGTTTAGGCTTAGGCTTAAGCTTAGGCTTAGACTTAGGTAGGCTTAAGCTTAGGCTTAGGCTGAAGTCACTGAATGTATTTGACCTACTACGCGTTAGCCAGTGGTACTAGTTTCACCCAACGCCGTTCTTAGCGCTTCGCAAGCTCTTTAGACGAGAGTGACATACGCAGGCGTGGGATTCCGAACCAAATTTCAAAATACGTAATTTTAGCAGTATATTTTTTCTTCACTATGATAAGTCTCTCACGCTAATGTTACGGGATTAGGGTAGCCTCCGTAACACATTTGGTACACCAATGAGCTCACATTGGCTTTATTGACACGGTGTAAATGGATATCCCTTCCTTTAACGGTAAAAATATCTGTCCGTTTCCGTTATATAAATGCCGAAAATTCTATCATTTGTGAGCTCAAAATTAGTTAAAAACCACATATATATCTAGTAAATTTTTATTACAAACATGTTGCAATTATTCGATATAAAATATAAATTACGAAACTCAGCCAAAATCATCATATCAAAAATTTCGGTGCATCAGCTACTTTTTGTTTCAAATTTTACAAAACCCGATGAATATTTGCATGCCTCAATGGTGTTGGCAGAAAAATAAAACATCTTTGAAAATTTCATGCTACAATATCTGTTATCCGTTTTCGTTATTTTGATCGCTATCCGTTTCCGCTGCCGTTTCCGTTATTTTCACTATCCGGCTACCCCCTGCTAATTCAAATTATAGTTCAATGTAGGTTCCCAACAGCCAAGAGAGCTAATTGGTCGATTTATGATACAAGTCAAAAAAATGTGGCATTTAAATATTTTTTGCAAAATGTTGTATATATTCAATTTAGTCGACACTTAAGAGTAATTACTTAGACTTTAATAATATCCTGTAACCCCCTTCTTTGATAATATACCTCTGAGGCATGGCACAGATCCTAGAAATATTCCAAAAAGCTGACGATAAATTCAAGGTTGCTGTTTCTGGTAATCCGCCACAGTCCGTCGTTGGTAAAATAAAAATAACAGTAACTTTCAATGATTGTATGCCCGTCAATCACGATAATTACCCAACAAAAGCGCAAAATATCGCTAGAAATTGTAATCGTAATAATTCGGCAGTCATCCACCAATAATACCCTTATTTCTCCAATACCATTGGATTTAAAATCGACTGTGATTCGCCACATTTACCAAAATCCTGACCTTTCTCCATACAAATTCCGAATTATTAACATTTTTCAATTTTGATGATTGTAACATTCTACGTGACTATTTTAACGTTTTTAACGGCATTCAATTGAATTCACAAATCGCTACAATACTCTTATTATAAGCACAATACTTAATGCTTAAAGAAATACTTAAGTAAGATTTCATAAATTAGACCAATATTTCGTTACAGCAAAGTTTATAGGAAATATTTATAAATAACTGGGTCATTGCTGATTTTTGGGACCTTGTGTTTTTACTGAGTTTAGGCAATTATAGCCACAGTAATAGTAAAAAAGAAAAAATTTCGTAAAATTAATAAAAAAATAGTCTTGAACATTTTTTCCATGATAATTTTTTGTATTTGAGTTGAAACGTTTAAGTTACTCAAATTCAAAGAATGAACAAAAAGACATTCATTACGAGCTTAATATAAAATTTAACAAAAATTCGTTTTAATTTTAAGACATTGGCTGGTTTTCTGAAATCTTACTTAAGTATTTATTTAAGTTGTGCTTGAGTAAATTACTTAAGTCGGCTGTTTAAAGAAATATTTAACTTTTCGAACAAAAACAGATAAATGTCAAACGTGAGCCACTGTTACAACACAAACAGCAATAGTTCTGCTTTATGCGGGGTTCACGTTATAACTGGGGCAGCCCGCTATCAGATTCAAAAAATTGGAATTGTCTGCTATCCTGATGTGACATGTGCTGTTTGTATGGGAATATCATATGATATTCCAAATAATGTCTGCGAGTATCATATGATATGTTTGAAAATGTCTGCAAAGTTGTGGTAAACTAGTTTGATTGTCCTGTAGAATGTCATATACCAAAATTTGAAATTTGATTTTTTCTACTTAGTAATATATTTTGGGAAAAATTCAGCGAGAAACAAAAATGTAGAAGCTAATTCAACTTTCGAAATCATTTAATGCTGCATTTTCTGACATTTTACTGTTTTATTAGCGCGCACAAATTCCATTGTCTTGCATAATATCATGATATTTAGTAGAATTTTGGAATATCATATGATATTCGCATAAAGGTCTCGCAGTATCATATGACAAATGGCTATTTGTATGCGATGATCGCTTGAGATCAGTTATTTGTAAGTCAATGTCATGTAACATTCATATTTTGTCTACATATCCGCTATTCGGATCACACAATTTTATGTTGACGTCGAATCAACTTGGACAAAACGTGTTCCAAGCTGCCCCAGTTATAACGTGAACTCCGCATTATATTAAAGAGGCACCATGAGTCTACAATTTTAGTTAGACCAAGGTCAGCATGCCTGAGCTTCTAATCTGTGATATGTCAAATTTTGTCAGCGACTTAAGTATTTACTTAATTTATGCAAGCTTTTAACAAAGACAAAATGGTTAAGTAATTGCTTACCACGTACTTAAGTACTAAGTCGTAGTTAACCCTTTCTCACATGGATATTTTCTATTTCCCCTGAGACCTACTTTTATACTAGGATTCGAACTCCAGTGACTGGAGTGGGAGGCGTATACCATCACCACTCAGTTATAGGAGCTTGATGCTCGAACCCGAGGGGGCTCTCACGTCTTGGGGTGATTTACTACTATGTATACGTGTTGCAATTGTTAAACACGGTGCGATATATACTATATAACGTGTAACTCAATGTGAGAAGGGGTTAAGTACGGTTTCAGTAACCCTGCCAATATTATAGATTTTGTCACAGTTTTTCATTTGTTTTCAGAAACAACGTAACAATTTGCAATCAACTATGAATCAGTCGATGTTCATCAGCTGGTTTATTGTGCTATATTAGCACAAGAAAGTTATTTAATATATTTTCTTTTAAATTTAAACCAATTTTTGAATTCGTCACCAACTTACTTATTTTAACTTCACAGCTATTAAAATCAATTACTGTGAAACGCAGCAAACGATCTATAATCTGACATCTCTTAAAATTAAGACAATAACACCAATAATTATTAATAGTTTCTTAAAATTTAAAAATATTTTTTTAATTTAATAATTTCTTAAATTTAACACTTAACTTTTACTAAAATTAAAAACATTAATTTTCTTATTTCCTAAAATTAATAACATTAATTTTCTATATTTTCTAAAATTAAAAACATTAATTTTCTTAATATTTTTAAGAAACAGAAAAAATTGTTGCAATCTGCTCGAGTAATCTCTTAAAATCGAAACTTTAATATATCAAATTCGGTTCAATTTAACTCATTAATATTTTTAATTTTACACAAACATTCTTAATCAGTTAATGTTAAATCTTAAAAAATTAATATCTTAAAAATTCACAGTAAAATGTTCTTACTTTATCATCTACTCGCAATAGTTATCACAAGCTCTTCAACGGCCGAATGTAACACTGGTCACTCAAATTGGGGAGATTCTAGTTTTGTTATGGACTTAGATTATACAGAAACGGTCGCATTTTCGGAACCAGAAAACACTACGGTAAGGGCCAAAAGTATTCCGTCTGCCTTTCCAGAAGGACCAGAACGGCGAGGCTTACGTTCAGAGGGACACCGGGTCAATTTTACTGGACAATGGCCGCGAAACGTTCGCGTCAACATGAACGGTGACGTCATGTTAGGGGCGTTGATGATGATACATAGCCGAGAAAACGATCCTATTCATTGCGGTGACGTCATGGCTCAGGGTGGCATTCAAGCCCTCGAGGCATTTTTGTATACCATTGATTGGGTGAATGCCAATCGTATAGTGCCCTTTACGACCCTTGGGGCTACGGTTTTTGATGATTGTGACAAAGATACGTACGGACTACAGAAAGCAGTTTATTTTATTAAAGGTACGTGGGTCCATACACTGTAAATCATTAATCAACTCAAACGGAAAATTACTTATTTCTGAGTTAATAACAGTAACGTTTAACTCACTCTGAGCTGATTAATTAAATCAAAATGAGCTGAGACAACTCAGAATTGTGAGTTCTGATAATTCTAACTCAGACTGAGTGATTCAATTCATTCTGAGTTAAAATCAACTCACTGGAATTTACAGTGTAAGCCATTATTTTCTAAAATTTAAGACGTCCATAGCTTCGCTATGTTTTGTATATTTTCAAAAATCCCTTCAGTTCACCAGGCCGTTGTTAGTTTTTCAACCGCGGTCCAGTTTTGTTCAGACAGGCCTTTTATCCGGCCGGCCATTGTTTCTAGGCCTCAGATCGTTTGCCACGCGGATTTCCGGACGGGTCAAACAGGAAGTAGTCCAGCCTTTATCGCAATAATTACAATACTCTGACTTAGGGTTAGGTTTAGGAGTCGTATTCTCAACTGGGTCCATGTATTGATCAGAGACGAACCGTTTTCCCAGTAGATGGAGCATAAGCTTAACACTATTTTTGTTTAGGCTTAGGCATAGGTAAAGGCTTAGAGTTACCCTTACCTGGCCCAGGATTTAGGTTTAGGACCTGGCCCAGGATTTAGGTTTAGGACCTGGCCCAGGATTTAGGTTTAGGACCTGGCCCAGGATTTAGGTTTAGGACCTGGCCCAGGATTTAGGTTTAGGACTATGCTTTATACTATTGTTACGGCCCTGATCTATAAATTTCCGATCAATTGTGAATAGTGAATAGCGCCTGGTAGTGTTATTAGATTTCCAAACAAGCGAACTACGGGTTGTGTTACGTCAACAAGACGACGTCGTCCATCCAGCCGTCCGGCACCGTACGGCTGATGGACGGCGTCGGACGTCAGCCGTCCGGCACCGTACGGCTGATGGACGACGTCGGACGTCATCAAAAGTATAGCGCCACACGTTATCACATTGCGGACAGAATGTAAACTTGCCTAAGTCTAAGTCTAAGCCTGAGAATCTAAACCTAAATATTTTAAACTGAGTAGTACATTTTGAGGCACTTTTGTTTGTTTACCCGTTGAGTCGACAACGAAAGGCTCAAAATTTCGAATTGAAACGAAAATTTTTGGATGGTTTGTGTTGAATTTTAAGCAACACAAATGCTAAAATTCGTGTTAATTTTTGAGAAAACAAATGTCGACCTTTGACTTAAATCAATTTTCACTTACTCCGCAAAACACCTTAAACTATTGAAGGTGAAACATTCTATAAATGTGAATTTTTCTTAGTCAAATTGTTTATCTCATTGTACAGTCGGGATAAGACGATCAAAAATAGTACCGGTTTCTGGCAACATTGATTAATCGGCCCATGTTACTTTAAGTGGCGTCCAGGTTTGTGGTGGATCTATAAAAGAGTAACTTTAGATTCTAGATTACATTTTTTTGCTTAGGTTTAGGCTTATGAACATATTTTTGCATTGCTTAGGCTTAGGATTAGGCTTAGCAATACGCTTAATCTACTGTTACGTCCCTAAAAGTATCATTGGCCGATTAATCTGTCAAACAGAAATCGTTCTTGATGACGTCTTCCTTGTGTTAATGCGACAACCCTTAAGCTGTCGCCTTCAAAATTCAACTCAACTCAGATCGTTGCAATTCAGCCAATTATTTTCAGGTAACATGGAAGTGCTCGAAGAAGATACCAGCGAATCCGTTTGTATCCGTAAAGGCAAAAAGAATATTTCTGAACATGCGTCTTGGATTGATAAATACGCAATGTCCGGCAAACACAAGGAAAAACCAATCAGCGCCGTTGTGGCAGCGGCTTCAAGTGTCACTTCGATTCAAGTCGCAACGTTGCTCAAATTGTTCAAAATTCCACAAGTTAGTCGTAGTCGACTAAATTAGCTATTAGTATTGTCAACTGTGTATAGCACCTAGTGCCAGTTGGTGATAAGCAGGGTTGCAACGGAATTCCGATTCCGGCTAAAATTGTAAAAAAAATTTGGGTTCCGATTCCGACTGGCTTCGATGCCGATGCCGGAATTCCGATATTTCGGTTCAGAGTCTTTAAGCTGATTGAACTTACATTTTGCCTATTTTTTCGATTGTTTGCAAATCTGTTTGTTTTGTTAGTAAGTATTTTCAGTAGCAGATGTAATTACTTCGCTGATTGTCAAAATGTGACCACAATTGAAAGCTTTAAGCTGAACCTTTAAATGAATAACAAAATCTAAACTTTAAATTCTACTTAATAGCGGCAAGCAATGATGTTAGCCCCACTAGTTCTCAAATATAGCTCGATATTAGGTTCAACAATATCCTTACTGTAGTGTTTGATATAATTACTAAAACTTAAATTCCGATTCCGATTCTGATTCTGGTTCCGACAAAAAAAATTGAATTTCGATTCCGATTCCGCTTCGGCGTCAAACATGGCGGTAACCTTATAGTTTAATTTAAGGGTATTCATCTGATAGCGACCCCCCTCTAAACAAGGGGGGGGGGAAGGTCGGTAAAAAACGCAACACCCGGTGGTACATTTTGTACCATGCGGGACACTAAGTGTTGCACACTCTTGTCATAATCATTCTCTTGGTATAACGTAATAAATTGTAGGATTTCAATTTCTGTGAGTTAATAGTTTTTGCCGTTATTGTCTGCTAATATGACTGCAGATCAGCAATGTTAACTTACACATACATCTGTAAATCTAAAATTGATTCCATTTTTATTTTAGTCTCAATTTGTGTCGAAAGCTATAAACTTTTAAATTTAATTGAAAAACTTTAAACTTTTAAATTTATGATTTGAAAAACTATTAATTTTTAATTTTATTAATTAAAAAACTTTCAACTTTTAAGTTTATTAATTGAAAATTTGAAACTTTTAAATTTATTGAAAAACTTTAAACCTTTAAATTTATTAATTGAAAATCATTAAGGTTTAAGTTTAATAATTGAAAAAGTTTAAATTTTTAAATATATTTTATTAATTGACAAATTTTAAACTTTTAAAGTTTATTAATTCAAACATTTTTTATTTTTTGATTTAATTAAAAAAATACTTTAAACTTATTTATAAACACATTTTCAGGTTAGTTTTTTCTCGACCAGTGCCGAACTCAACAACACCGAACGATTTCCGTTCTTTTTTCGGACCATTCCATCCGATGAACATCAAGTGAACGCAATTGTCGACTTGATCCGCTTGTTCAACTGGAGTTATGTGTCTGTAGTCTACGAAGAATCCAGCTACGGACAAGTGGTGAGTCTAGGAGCCGTGTTCTCAATTGTGTCTACCTAAGAGGTATAAGTGGGTAAAAAAAATTTTTTACACCCTCCTAAATGTTATTTTTTACCCCCGCAAAAATATTTTACTACTGAGGGTTGCGCTATGCTCGCCGCGCGCGCCGCCGCACACCGACGTTCGCTGCCGCGTCGCTGTGCGTCGCGGCACGCTACCGCGCGGCGCTGTAAATCTTTTTGTTAAAATTGCTGCACGCCGCCGCCCGACAGCGTGCGGCAACGCGCGGCGGCCTGCGGCATCGCGCGGCGACTGTCCGGCGGCGCGCCGTATTCTTTCTTCTGCGTTCAATGCAATTGTGTAAATTTTTTACAGTGCATATTAACACTGCTCGCTACTTATTACTCACTCATACGGTAAAAACAGTTTATAAATTCAAGTTTTTTACATTATCTGGTTTCTAGTTTTTTTGTGAAAATTTTAGGCGGTCAAAGAATCACATGTTTTTGCTTTGAAATTCCTTATCCCCGGGTATACTCGCGTCAAAATTTTCTAATCCATCCCGCGTGTACCCGCGTGTACGCGCGGGTAGCATGCAGCTCAGGTCTAGCACCTATCCCCTGTTAGTAATTTATTTTCAACCAAGCCAACTGTTTCAATTGCGGATCCCAAAATTGGAACTCAGATGGAGTCAATTGAATGCGAACAGTCTGTTTAAAATTGAATCTCACCATTCACTGGTTCGAAAGGTGGAAAAAGAATTACGGGTGGTGCCAGCTACAAATTTTTGTAACGACTTAAATTATAGGACTTGAAAAAACGGTGCGCAGGTACCGAATCTGGACCCCCCCTGGGAATTCATTGAAAAGTAGCTTATGATCTCGACACGCTGAATTCAGGGTCCGTGTTAGTACTATAATTTCAAGGGCTATAACTTTTGAACAGTTGGTCATACAGCCATAAACGCGGTACCGTTGAACTCTGCTCGTCGAGATCTATGCGACAGACTATAGTTAATTAATTCCAATGGCAGTAGCGCCAGGTTTTGAATTTATTACACTGCAAAAAAATGCTGAGTCAAATTGACTCTCTCTGAAACAGGCTTTACAGGACTACACAAACGAAGTCAAATTCGACTCCGTCAGAGTCAAACGTGTGATTCAGTGAGTCGAATTTGACTCTGCCTTGACTCATCTTGTGTACTCCCGTAGGCGCCTATTTCGGAGAGAGTCGATTTGACTCACTATTAAATGCAGTGCAGTACGATTTCAATTTTAAATTTCAGGCGTTCGATACCCTTGAGCTAATGTTACGCAAACACAACGTTTGTATTGCAGCGCGTGCAAAATTACCAAAAGACTCCGATGTTGCTCCTGCCCAGAAATATCGTGAAATCGCACGTTTATTGCAGAGTAAACACAAAGCAAAAGGTAAGACAATACGGCCTTATCAAGGGCGAATCCATGTGGCGATGGGGGGATGCATCCCTCCGCACGGGCTGTCGAGTGTAAGTTTATTCACGCTTAAAACCACCGTAAACTATAATAGCAGTTTGGTGATTTTTAAAAATACGCGCAAAACAACATGAACCCTGTTCGTTCTTGTAAATAACTAAGATATCATAGGCTAGAAATTTATGCAACAACATCATTCCAAAACTTAACATTTTCCACTTGTGCATCGCCCCACCAACTATGAAATTGTGGATTCCAACAGATAAATTCCGTTTTTCGACATAATTTTAGGTGTTGTCGTGTACGGCTCAGATCAAGAAGTCCGCGGTTTCATGAAAGCAATTACGGATATGGACTTAGTCCACAAATTTACATGGATCGGCAGCGATGGATGGAGTGGCCGAGAGCTTGTTTATCAAGATAAGTCGGGGTCATAGTTTGTTTTAAACCATAAAATGATACTAACAGGCCGGCGGCCAACTCAGAATACCAGGATTGAAAAAAACACACCTTCAGAATGTGCTTGCAATGGTTTTAGATGACTTATAAGCGAGACTAAAACGTTTTTTGATGAACTAAAATGTGTAAGAGGCTGATCTCATTTGGCCCCCCTGGCTACGAATCTGGTACTCTGTTAATTTTAAAATTCGTTTGAGAAAATAAACAGTAGTTTTTGATATTTTAAAATTTGATGTAATTTTAAATTTAATTTGTGTTTTACTGACGTTTATTTCAATGTTTACGTTTTGTAAGGATGGTATGACAGATACACGGTGGTGCCAGAGCGTAGCCAGAGGGGCTCAGATGTACAATTGAATAGATTTGTACCCACCGCTAGAAAATTTTCAACCTTACTTGTAAGGCACCAAATACCCTTGTATATGCCGTGTATCAAAAATGTTTAGTCCCACTAAGGTGAGCTGGCTACGGGCCTGGAGACGATGAAGCAATTGATGATAATGACACTATACGTTGTTTGTAACGTTTTGAATACATGATAATTATCTATTGAAAGCGTATTTTTTGGTATAAACCAGCAAGTTTTGCGGCACCTTTGACAAAATTATTGTGAACGGCACATAAATAAACATTTAAAATTGTGTGAACCTTATATACTTTTCAGGAGGCTACGAAGATGCCGTTCTGGGCACAATCTCAGTCCAACCCATGGCTGTTGTAATACCAGGGTTTAAAGAATATTTTCAAAATTTAACGCCAGCGACCAATCACCGAAATCCGTGGTTTTACGAATTTTGGGAAAAAGAATTCAAATGTCGCTTCGACCCTGACACTGTCGACCAGCATCCGGCGGAACGGTATCCGGAAACGCCGAACAACGACTATCCTCGAAAGTGTACCGGGAATGAAAATGACGGTTAGTTGCGAGTTTTGATTGGCCGAAGACTCTGAACGACTTTTTCGATAGTATAATAATCTTCAACCAACGACGTAACCGGAGAAGGTTTGATGCTTAGTTCTCAAACGCCACTTTTCAAATTTGGTACAAAGGGGTTCAGATACTAAGAAACCCTGTTCAAAATATTCACTGAACCCCCTTTTTTAAAAACCTGGCTACGCCCATGACTGCAAGTGCCGGGTTTATACATTTGGGGGCCCTTATACACTTTGTTTCATAACCTTAAACATAAAGCTAACCTCATATGTAAACTGGAGGTTAAGCCTAAACCTAAGGGTCGCGCTATTAAGTGCGGCGCCGTCCGTCAACAGCACGGTTCGGTCCGGCGCCGTCCGTCACCGTGCGTCACCGTACGGCCCCGTCCGTCACCGTACGGCCCCGTCCGTCGCCGTGCGTCACCGCGCGTTTAATAACTCACGTACGATAACGTATTGTTACGCACGGTGACGGACGGCGCCGTACGGATGACGCACGGTGACGGACGGCGCCGTACGGATGACGCACGGTGACGGACGGCGCCGTACGGGTGACGCACGGTGACGGACGGTGTCGGACGTCAAGTAAAACGCAATCCTAAGCCTAGTCATAAACCAAAGGGCTGACCGAATTTAAAAATTTCAATATCCGCCGGAGAGCGCACCGGAACATTGTCTGTGACCTGCTGTCTTGAATCAATTTTAGATTTAATTACTTAATCGCATGTAACAGTTGTGAAATTTTAAAAATGAATTCTATTCACAAAACAACAGTAAATACTGAATGGATATGATTCCAACATTTAAGCAAGCGTGGATGAATTACCTTTAAGCAGGGTTATAACCGGATATCCGGTTACGTTTCCGGTAAAAATCAGTGGCTGGGTATCCAAAACCCTACTTAAGTACGACTTAGCACTTAAGTACGTGCTAAGTAATTACTGAACGATTTTGTCGTTTTTAAAAGTGTACTTATTAGTTAAGTAAATACTTAAGTCGCTGACTAAATTTGATAGATTACAAATTTACCATTCAGGTATATATACTAACCTTGGTCTAATTGAAATTGTAAACGCACGGCGCCCTCTTAATATAAAGCAAAACTATTTTTTGTTATGACAATAGCTGACATTCGGCGTTTATTTGATTTTGCTCGAAATTTAAGTATTTACTTAAGTCGTCAACTTTAGTAATTACTTATGTATAACTAAAGTAAATACTTAAGTAAGATTTCGGAAACCCAGCCAATGTCCGTTTACGTTATAGAAATAACGGAAATTAAAATTCATACAAAAATGTCGAATATTTCGATGCGTCCGCCATTTTTCTTTAATATTTTAGAAAGTCCGGTGTATATTTACACGCCTCAATTGTGTTGGCAGAAAAATAAAACATTTTTGAAAATGTATACTTCAATATCCGTTTTCCGTTGTTTTGATTACGATACGTTTCCGTTATTTTTACTATGCGGTTACACCCTGCACTGCAAAAAATGATGAGTCAAATTGACTCTCTCCAAAATAGGCTCTACTGGACTACACAAACTTAGTCCAATTCGGTTCACTGAGTCGCACGTTTGACTCTGGCGGAGTCGAACTTTACTCAGATTGCAATTTTTGCAGTGTACCTTTAAAGATACAGTTTACAATATAGCGTTAGAATGCATTGAAATGAATGTTTAACCCACGTTAATTTAAATATCAGATTTTCAATTGAGAATAAAATTTTTGAGATTAAAAGTTATGGGATTGATCCAACAATGGCTGGATTTCTGAAACCCTAAACGGTATACTTAAGTATTTACTAAATTATTATTTAAACAACTTATCGTCTCTGGCACTATACCTAAAAGTTAAGTAAATACTTAAGTCACTAACTAAATTTAATAAATTACAAAGTAACTGTTTTAGCATACTTTCCTTGGTTCAACTGAAATTGTAGATTGATGGATCCTTCTTAGAATAAAGCTAATCTTTGATATCCTTGTTATTGCACTGATCCATAATTGGATTTTTTTTGTTTTGGTCCAAAAAGTTAAGTATTTACTTGAACTCAATGACTTAAGTAAGTACTTAAGCAACACTTTACTAAATACTTGAGTAAGATTTTAGAAACTCAGCCATTGAACTTTAACGATAACGGGAATCGTTTGAAGTGCACCGCCGTATACTTTTCAGGATACAAATATGAATACGAGCAACAACTGCAATTTGTCAGCGATGCAGTATTGGTCCTTGCGTATAGTTTGCGTGATTATTTACGACATTCGTGTCACAATTTAACACAGGAATGTGTCAAAAAACAGTATCCTCATTCGATGACAGATAAGGTTCGTATTAATGGTACACTGCTACGAGATATTATACGAAAAGTTGAATTTGAAGGTAAGTCAAGCCGATCTTAACCGTTGAATTTTGCCAACAAAATTAACCTGATAGCTATGGTATAATTTGCCCTATAAGTTAACACTGTAGACTTAAACATACACTGTAAATTCCCAGTGAGTTAATTTTAACTCAGAATAAGTTTGAGTCCACTCAACAGTCTGCGCTCTAAATTAGGTATTTGAGAACTCAGAATTCTGAACTGTTTGAGCTAATTTTGAGTTAATTGATCAAGTAACCCGGAATTAAATCAACTCAGTTAATATTTACAGTTATTATAACTCAGAAATAAACCAGAAATAACTAATTTTCTCTCTGACTTGATTAAGCAACTCATTGGAATTTACAGTGTAGGTAAAAGCTTAAGCAAACGCATAGGCTTGTTTGGGCTTAAACGACATCGTTTTTAAATGTAACCCTAAGGCTGTGGTGGAAGGCGTACAAGGGCCGAAATGGTTTGTAATGTTTCGAAAAACTTTTTAAAGAATATAAATAGATAAACATAAAATTACATTTTCTTTCATTTTTTTCATTCCGTAAACACATCCTTACACTGTAAATTCCATTGAGTTGATTAATCGACTCAGCTAGCGAGTTAGTCATTTCTTTGTTAATATGAGTAAACATTACGCACTCTGAGTTGACTTATTGCTCATTTTGAGTTGAGTTGATTTCGGGTGAGTTGATAAATGTATTCAGTCTGTGTTGAATCAACCTAAAATTCTAAACTCTGACAGTCTCGTAACTCAGACTGAGCGATTCAATTCATTCTGTGCTAAAATCAACTCACTAGAATTTACAGTCTACAAACGTTACAATAATATACACAATGCAAAGCATATATAAGTTCATATCGGATCGCTTATGGGGTCAGCCTGACGGCGGCTTCTTTTGTTTTTTAGGCATAGGCCATCACCGATTTAGATTTCATCAAAACGGCGCCCCACCGCGGTACAATATAATCCATTTCCGGCGGATTCCGGATCCATTTCGTTCCGCAAAACGATGGATTATACTTGGTAACTATACTGAAACCGGACTGAATATATCAGAAAGTATGATTCAATTCTATACTGTCGATATCGCCCACAATAAACGTGGACATCAAGTGCCCAAATCTGTGTGTGCCGGTATGTTGCACCTGCGTGTGTGATTGCACAAACTGCACTGGTAAAAGTGAACGTGTGGCTCAGTCGGTTACAGCGCTGTAAACTTTAAACCGAATTGTGTTTCAAAAATGGGCCCATGTAAAGATCAGGGGCGGAACGTTTTTCTGTGGGACTCCAATAGAGTAAGCTTAAGCTTTAGGCTAATTTTTTGACTTAAGCTTATAGACTTAGAAATATGCTCATTATTACGCTTAGCCTTATGCATAGGTTTACGGTTGGGCTTAGGAATATGCTCATTCTTACGCTTAGGCTTAGACTTAAGTTTACGCTTAGGCTTAGGAATATGCTCATTCTTACGCTTAGGCTTAGACTTAAGTTTACGCTTAGGCTTAGGAATATGCTCATTCTTACGCTGCGGCTTAGGTTTAAGTTTACGCTTAGGCTTAGGAATATGCTCATTCTTACGCTTAGGCTTAGACTTAAGTTTACGCTTAGGCTTAGGAATATGCTCATTCTTACGCTGCGGCTTAGGTTTAAGTTTACGCTTAGGCTTAGGAATATGCTCATTCTTACGCTTAAGCTTAGACTTAAGTTTACGCTTAGGCTTAGGAATATGCTCATTCTTACGCTGCGGCTTAGGTTTAAGTTTACGCTTAGGCTTAGGAATATGCTCATTCTTACGCTTAGGCTTAGACTTAAGTTTACGCTTAGGCTTAGGAATATGCTCATTCTTACGCTGCGGCTTAGGCTTAAGTTTACGCTTAGGCTTAGGAATATGCTCATTCTTACGCTTAGGCTTAGACTTAAGTTTACGCTTAGGCTTAGGAATATGCTCATTCTTACGCTGCGGCTTAGGCTTAAGTTTACGCTTAGGCTTAGGAATATGCTCATTCTTACGCTGCGGCTTAGGTTTAGGCTTAGGCGTGGGTTTAGGAATATGCTTTTAACACTTTTCCGCCTCTGTTGTTTACATTGGCCTAAAAACGTTACACAAAATAACTCTTAAGTCATTTGCCCAAATAAACCAAATTTTATAACGCTTGAATAACTATAGCACTTATTACCAGTTGGTGATATTAATCTTGCTATTTTCAAATCAGAGTACCAACTCCTATAAAATTTTACGCATAAGCACTTGCCCAGCCAGACCGTAAGCCTAAAATACGACCCTAAGCTTAAGCTTAATCCTAAGCCGCTCGGTCACTAAATCCACGAGTCTTCCTGGCTGTCGTTGAGCACACATGTACAATTAAGCCTGGTCCAACATTTAAAAACTTACAAAAATTAACCCAAATTTGGACCTGCGCTGAAAACTACTGACGCAATATTTTGCAAGCCTTGAGAGCTGTGATTGACTATTTCAAAACTTGTTACTAACTGGTGATAGGTGCTATACACAGTTGAGAATACAGAATTGTACATCAGGACGCTGTACGTTTTTAATTCCTTCTCAGGCCCATGTATAGAACAGGGTCGGATCGTTTTCCGGAGGGGCTATAATAGAGTTAGTTTAAGCTTTAGACTATTTTTTTGCTTAGGCTTAGGCTTCGGTATAGACTCATCCATACGCTTAGGCTTAGGCTTAGGAATAGACTCATCCATACGCTTAGACTTAGGCTTAGGATTAGGCTTAGGTAAAAGTTCATTCTTACGCTTAGGCTTAGGCTTAGGAATATGCTTATACTACTTTTCCGGCCCTGTTCTATACATGGGCCCCTTCTCCTATGAAGTAGACTGTGAAGAACTTAGAGTAATATGTATACGTATTAACACACAATGCACAGCGTTTAACAATTACTACGTGTATGCGCAGTGTAAAATCTCTGCAAGACGTGAGCGCCTTCTCAGGAACACGCGTTAAGCTCCTATAGCTGACTGATGATGGTAAACGCGTCCGACTCGTAAGACTGTGATTCGAATCCTAGCTTGAAATTAGTTCATATTCCTATTAACACTAAATATATTCATGCGAGAAAGGGTTAATGAAAAAAATTTCATTGGCAGTATTTACCAGTTTCAAGGGTAGAAAACGGACAACGAAAGTCCAAAAAGCGGATGCGGAAATTGTTCCTCATTTACAAGCGGAACCAAAACTTTTGCAGACGGCATATCCGTAAATGGTATTTATTAATTTTCTAGAACCGTGCAAACCTGGTCATCGAATGATCGGCAAATCGCGTTGTTGCTGGGAATGTGACCGGTGTCCAGCGCGGCATTACTTGGCGAATAAGACGACATGCCTTCAATGTCCCTTTGGCACTTATACCGACCCCATCCATACTCGATGTATCGAGTCGAAAATCCAGCAAATAAGCATGTTTTCACTGCACGCCTACGTTATCGCATGCTTATTCCTTGCATTTTTCGGCATAATTTTAACAATTTTAATCCTACTCGTCTTCGTCAGCCACAACTCGACGCCAATGGTCAAAGCTTCTGGCCGTGAGCTTAGCTATGTA
>JASANG010002381.1:0-76587 GCA_030248215.1 Enoplolaimus lenunculus
TTTAACACTTATTATACTTACTTGAATAGTTTTCCAACCGCCATTAACCCGAACGAACAGTTGTTCGGACGATTTCGAAAATGCCATAGATCCAACGTCAAGTTTCTTCGACGCATAGAATAAATCAAGATCAGTTTCGAATACTGCTGCCTGAAAGCATCATTTCAATTATTATTCACAAACTATCATACTTTAATATGTCTTAGCTAGTCTTTATAAATTAAGTGTAACACTTAACGCCATTTAGTGACAGGTTTTGTAACATTCGAGCTGGCGGGTACGAGTTTTATATTGTGTATAACTCACTGATTAAAGAATATCAGATAGAATTGTTTTCATTTTTTAAGCCATAGTCGCAATTAGTACAATTGTTAGAAAACAAATGATCAGAATAAATAAAGTAGCTAATTTTAAAATTATATACATATAGACTTGGCTAGCAAAACACCAGCGTGAAATACTGTCAAAATTAAAAGTCAACGGTGAAAAAATCAATATTTTAGAGCTAATCGCTATGTAAATATTGCTTTGCCACTCGTTTTTTGTCTTGAACTAACTTACCCCTGGAACAATTTCCGGTCCGGATGCGGAACCAACAGCAGGCTTTCCAGGTACGCCTGGAGGACCTGGAAGACCGGGTGGTCCTGGTGCCCCCAAGCCTCTGTCGCCCTAAAATCGAAATATCATATTTCGTTGAAGGTACACTTTTTGCAGATAGTCGTGGATAACCCTCTAACCGACTTGACTCTAACACCAGAACTCATATTTTCGTATATGCGCAGCGTTCATCATTAATTAGCAATTAATTTCTACTTTGAGGAACTGCTACAATTGCGGATCTCAAAATTAGCACAGAAGTAAAACATACCAAATACGGAAAATGTGTTTGAAGGTAAAAATTCAACTAATCCAAAAATAACAAACCAATTGTAAACATGTGATTGGAATGGGGGGTACTATTTACAATTAACAATACGTGGTACAGATATGAGAACTTAAATTTAGGCTGGTATATTTAACCGATGTCCGGATGTCAGTTAATTAAATTTCACTCCTTGCACTATCAAACACAAATTATTCGTTTCATTTTGGAATCCTAAAGAAACATATCGGCTCAGTTGATTGGTCAGAAATCGAATGGTTTAAATCTTTGAATTTCAATTACCTTATCACCCTTTTCAGCGCGCCGTCTAGATTCATCGTAGGTTGATCCGTCACCCTAAAACAATTTAATCAAACCAAATACAAGGGTCTGATTAAGGTGGAGGTAGGCCCCGGGGCCTGTATGACCAGGAGACCTGGGACCCTCGTGACGAGGACGCCCCGGGCCCATATGACTAGCAGGCAATTTTATTAACCACAATTATTTTATACACCAGAGCTTAAAGTGATACATTTTAATGAAACAAATTGTACCAAAAGAACAAAACAAAATTTACTGAACAGCGACTTTTCTGGATTTGCACTTAGATAAGTTAGTTTTCCGCTGGTGGAAGGCTTCCTCTTGTGGGAGGCCCCGGGCCCCCCTTTAATCCGACGCTGCGAAATACAACACCGGATTTCAAAATATTAAGTGTAGGTTTTCGTCTCTCCGTTAGCGTTTTGATAGACCCTCTCAGATAAGTTTACAAAATGACTATAATTCTCTTGTAAACTAACCGCGCAGGTAACATTCGACACCGTTGCATAGTTATAACAAACAGCGCAATGATACCCTAGCCCTGTTTTAATTTTAAGTTCTTTTTCAAATTTAAAATTGACTTTTTTAAATCAAAGTAAATATTTAAAAAATTGAATTGCTTGAAGTGTTTCTTTTCAAATCAATAACTACAGGTTGTTAGTAGAACACGCTGTGTTACAATGTGAAAAGCTTAGGAAATATGAAACAGAAACTTCGAAGGATAATGGTATAAGAAGCTATTATTTGCACTCAGGTCACTGGAAGCCGATAAAAATCACTTCTTACCGCTTTTATTTCGAATAGAAATGAGGAAAACAATTAACCCTTTTTCACATGAATATTTTCAATTTCATATGAGATGTAATTTCAAGGTGAGATTCGAACCCCAGTCTCACGGGTGGGAGGCGTTTCCGATGACCACTGAACTATAGGAGCTTGCCGCTCGAGCCTGAGTAGGCTCTCACGTCTTGTGGAGATTTTGCACTGCGCATATATGTTATAAATTTTAAACACTGCTCACAGTGTGTGCATTGCTTGTACATTATTGTATTTAGTTGCTCATAGTATACTCTATGAGCGAAAGGGTTAACTAAAAACTTTTTGAAACAAGCTGAACTAACGTCGAACTTATAGGTAGACGTGGTCATAATTAAAAGGTAAATATATCAAGCATGGATGAAGGCTCGTAACTAGCTCGCATTGCCTCAGGGGGGGCAAGAAATTTTCAGGAATGCATAGGACGGTTTTCACTGACATACAAGCAAGGTTGACAATTGTCTAGGGGGTCAAAACTTCTACCGGAGGCTGTAGCCTACCCTGCGCCCACCCTCAGCTACGGGCCCGCTTGGATGTTAGATTTAGTCATCTTTTTTGAGCAATTGAATTGAAGCGTGAACGATAGCGTTCGCATGCGTTGCGACTATTAATTCCATGCTTCAAATGAAAACTTTCGTTTTCAGAACAAACTTTTGCCAGAGTAACATTAACAAAATCAAATATGCCAAATGCGCTCACAGGCGGTCCTGGTGGACCACGTTCGCCAGGCGGACCTTGGAAGCCTTGAATGCCTGAAATAAACAAAACTCGAACAGTGTCGCGGGCTTGTGCCACCTGAAATTATTTTTGGTTCGTTGTCCTGAACCAGTAACGACAATATGAAGTACGAACCTAAAGCCATGGAAGGACACCAATGAAATATTGCTTAAAACAACGTTTTTAACCGCAATTACAAATTTCTACTCATATGCGACCCAAGTTAACTCATGGCAAAATCTATTTCCGCCCGCGCAATGTTACGTACCTCGAGGACCAGGCGGTCCAGGCCGTCCAGGTGGGCCTTGTGGCCCTAAAACAGGTGGTCCAAATCCGCCGCCAGTGCCAATACCGCCCTGAAATGATCGAGGATCATATTAAATATTGCTTTAGCTGGGTCAATTTACGCCTGTTTGACAATTAACATTGAAAAATTAAAAACATAAAAAGCCATAACCAAAACGCTTAAACAAACATCTACGAAATACAATGGAAACATAACAGGCATGAGATCTGTGGCCCATGTAAAGAACAAGGCCGGATCGTTTTCCGGAAGGGCTATAATAGAGTCAGTTTAAGCTTTAGACTAATTCATTTGCTTAGGCTTAGGCTTAGGCTTAGCCTTTAGGCTTAGGAATTGACTCATCCATACGCTTCGGCTTAGGCTTAGGCTTAAGAATATGCTTATACTACTGTTCCGGCCGCGTTCTATACATGGGCCAGATCTGTTATGAACTGCAGAAATGCAGATACACAATCTTTAACCGATCGATAGGCGTCTGACTTGAGTCGATTTTACACTTCAGTACAAACGGACTTAGACGAAAAAGTTTGTGTTTACTATAGAAATGCACTAATCTCAGTCGAATTTATTTGTCTCACCGCATAGTCATGACTAGAAGCTCAAAAATAGTACACCGGTTTCTGGCAACATCAATTAATTTGACAATCACAAATTTGTGTAACCTCTGGTATTAGTTAAAGCTGTAAACTCAAATGCCGGCTGAAGTCAAGATTGAACCTAAGTTATGGACTAAGAATCCAAGCAAAACCGAACCATAAAAAACCAAAATACGGTTGCTTTTGTGGTCAAAATGTACAACTGATAGGTCTTGTAACATTAAACCAGAGAATGGTGAGGTTTGAAATTCAGCAAATTCACTGCATAGGTATACTCTACTTCTGTGCAAATTTTAATATCTGCCAATGCATCAGTTCATTAGTTTGAAAACCTAGTACTAACTGGTGATAGGTGCAATATGCATTTGAGAATATGGGCCCTATTTACTACTGCACCTGTAAGTGACTTCTAACACCTTTATGCTAACACAAAAACATAAGGTTAGGTTGAAAACGTCAAAACAAGAGTGTATGGTACATGAGTATATGTAACTCTTGGGATTCCATATGGTGCAAAATGTACCACGGAGCGTTGAGTTTTTGGATATCCTCCGCTTATTTAGACGGGGACACAACCTGTTCGAATCAGGAAAATTTACGTATCCGGCATCAAAAATGCTTTGCTTATATTTTAAGTTTAGGATTATTTGCATGTGGCAGCGACGCCCCTCAAAGTAAGAGGGTTCATCCAAAACGCAACGCCCGGTTGTACATTTTGCACTATGTGGAACTCGAAAAGTTGCACACTGTTGTATCATGCGCTCTTGGTCACAGCTTTTGTTAGTACAAAGTAACATGCCGACAAAAGCAGATCCGGGGCCAACCTACAAATCTATATATGTTTTGTTTTGCTAAACATTTAAAAAATACGTTTCCCACCCCTCAGTCTCACTCGTCCAAAAATAATTCGTTTTTGACGCTATTTTACTTTGCCTAACCTAAACAATGTGATAATTTCTTCCGTACTCGTTTTAAATGCTGAAAATCTTCAAAGCTGGCGTCTGTTTGTTTATATCGAATTTCATAAATACGGAAAAGGAATCCCGTCACTGTAAAATCCTGGATCTGCCACTGCAACAAAATACCCTCAACAATATTTAATAAACACCTCCGATGGGCGGCGGTAATTAAATGTTACGCGACACGTGTACTACTTGTCGAAATTTCAAGGTTCATACTTTCTTCAATTTTAACGATTAAAACTTCTTGTATTTCTGACGTTAATAATCTTTTAAACAACTGAAAATTGCGTCGTCGGAATTGGTTAAAACATAAATGTGTTATATTCATGAAATTACTACTTTAATGACAAAATGTCACAAGAATTTTCAGGCATTTTCTGCGAAAACACATATTTAGTTATAGTCGTGACGTTGCATGCACTTCTTAGGTTCGATACCGCCTCCCGATAATATGGTAACAATGAATGCAAGCTGTGGTTATAAATAAACAAAAAAAATTGTGCTTACAATAAACGGATACGCACTACTTCCGGGTTCACCACGATCACCTTTAATGCCGAGGCCGCGTGGTCCTATTGGACCCGGCCGTCCCTAATAAATGAATAAATTATCATACATTCTCAACCGTTTGTTGAAATGTTTTGAATTCATTAATATTGTTGTCTTTAAGCAACACCTGGATTAATTAGATGAGTAATGCAAATACGCCGATGCTAAAACCCAAGGAAGCCACAGTAAGAATTTGGGAGATGAACGAGTGTCGCGGCGTCCTGAAGCGCATTCTAACTTCGAATTTCAAGTTTAATTTGGTTAAAGGCAAAATTATCCGTTTTAACAATATAGTGTTTCATTTGTGCTGCACATTCTAAAGTTTGATTTCAGCAACTCAAAAACTCCAAAAACATAGATTCCGTTTGCTGATAGGGTCGGTGGCGTCGTATACACCGAAAAGCTTAAATTTGGTTCCCAAATGTTACACCCGGCACGATAACGCCCAGCACGGCCGTGCCGGACCAAAATGGTTTGTTGCGAGCTTAACTGCAGTCACGGTATCATCTCAAGCGATTCCACCCACCCCCAATCCTAATTTCCGTCACATAGGGCCAACTGATTTAAAGTTAGTATTTGAAATAAATGTTAAAAGCCGAATATGTGAAAATTAAAATTTAGAACCCGAGTTTTTTGGGAAAATAAATTAAACAAACTAAACACAACAACATTTGTGCCTAAACAACTTATAAGGTGATGCGGTTTTGTGTTGCCGCTTTAAACTAAAATTACTACTATACACAATTTAGCAAAATAATTAGTCACAGCTGTGCCTTGGATTTACAGAATTGCCCCCTCGACACAGTTACTAGCGGCTGTTCGAATTAAAATCAGCTTCGTCGGGTCCGTAGCCAAGGGGGGCCAGGAGGGCTCAGCTTCCCCTGGAAAAATTTTGGATACCCCTAGAAAATTTTCAACCTTGCTTGCAAGTCAGTCACTAAAAACCGTTGAATGCCCCTCCTAAAAAATTTAGCCCCCCTGTCATGGTGAGCTGGCTACGGGCCTGAGCTGCGTTTCGCCTTAATCTTATTCGTGAGAGATGTCCGGGTTCAAGCCTATATTGCATGTGTACAAATTCAAAAAAATGATGCGAGCCAAGCGAGGCTCGAATCATAGTTTCGTTCTCGATACCGTAAAAACATTAATGTTGGACCCAGTTGAGTTATTAAAATTGAATATCTTCCCGAGTGGATGATGAATACTTTAACAAAAGTATACAACTGAGTACATTCTGTGTACAAAATAATGGAGCCGCACGCGTTGCGTTTTTCCCCTACCCCCATTATTTAGTGTCAAACAAGCTCTCCATATAGTTTAATTTAGGGTATTCATGTGATAGCGACCCCTTTCTTAACAAGGGGGGGGGGTCGGCCAAACCTCGACGCCCAGTGCTACATTTTGCGCCATGCAGAGCCCCATGAGTTGCACACTGTTGTATTATGCACTCTTGGTATGAGTGACAACTTTTACTGGACACATGAAAATTGTTACAATTGCACCCAAGCTCAAAGCGTTACTCCTATGCGTTAAAGCGAAAGCTTTTGAAGTTTTATTAATTTCAACAACACACAAAAAAGTATTCAAATTTTAAAACGAGTCCATCTTGGAAAGGACTTCAAGTCAGCGACTAATTTAACCACAAAAAGTTCCCACATATATGTATAATGAGCGGAATAATAATATTTATGAATGTATTTAGGTAGGTATCACGACAATTCGTCGCCCAACAACTCGACGTCCGACTACTTGTAATCCGTAATTTCATCGACTCGACAATTTGTCACCCGGCATTATGCTTAAGGCATAGTCTTCGGCTTAGGATTACACTTACGATTATGCTTAGTTTTATTTATAGGTTTTAGGGCCCATGTATAGAACAGGGCCGGATCAGTAGTATAGGCATATTCCTAAGCGTAAGCCTAAACCTAAGCGTATGGATGAGCCTATTCCTAGGCCTAAGCTTAAACGATCCGGCCCTGTTCTATACATGGGCCGGTTTTAGGATACTGTTAGACGGTAAATTATCGGGCTATGAATTGTCGTAGATCCAAGTCTGTATGTATAAATGTTTGGCTAGCCTTAGATTTATCCTTAAGCTTACGCTTAGAAAAATAATAAACAATAGTAATGTGAAGCGGGCATTTGCCATTTGATCAAATTAACATTAGTGTGGGTGAAGTTAACAAGTACCAAGACTGCTGGGGTTCTAACTATGTATCCGGCCCATAGCCAAGGGGTCGGCACATGGAGCTTAGCTTCCCCTGGAAAAATATTTCCCCCTAAAAAGCTTTCAACCTTGCTTGCCAGTCATTGGACACCCTTGTATGCCCCTACTGAAAAATTTTCAGCCACCCCCTATAGCAAGGTGAGCTGGCTACGGGCTTGTATGTACCGGACTTGCTTCAGGGAGTACACAATTCATGAGGTCAGCTACACGTGATTACTTGCTACACGTGATTACTTGCTACACGTGATTACTTGCTACACGTGATTACTTAAAAAAATGCTAAAATTATAATAAATAAAGCAAACTGTGCAGAAACGAAAAAAACAGTTACAATGTCAAACATAAACACTGAACTGTGAATTTATTAACAACATTTGGGTTAAGTCAAAGAGGTAATAAAACCCGCCATTCGGCACTGAGTCTTAAATCTTAAACTAGCTTGTTTTTTTTTAAATTTTTTAAATAATTTTTTACTTGCCGATGTCATTTTAGGAATTGTTATTCGTAGAAATAATTCAGTTCACAAGGTTAATATCTGGCACTATACGCAACTGTTAGACATTGATATTTTCTGATTGGTAATAAACGACGATAAAAGTTATAGGTGTATTACCTCGGTTTCCTGTATAGAATATTTTGAAAGTTTGTTTGGCTTCCGTTCGATTGGTGCTGGTTTGTTTAGTTAAGCATTAAATTTAGTTGAAAAAAAACTAAACTGGAATTACTTAGCTACGTATATGAGTTTTAGAGACATTTTTGACAATCCCACAGTTAATGTTTTATATTCACTCATGACGTGGAACAATTACAAACACCGCCATTAACAGTCAAACTTGAACTTACCGGAAATCCAGGAACACCAATTTCGCCCTTCGGTCCTGCTTGTCCAGGCGGTCCCGGTGGTCCAGGTGGACCAGGGGCGCCAGGGGAACCCTGAAAACTCACCTGATTCTAGTAGTTAAAGGTAAAGTTAGTAATAATTTTAGTTTTCTAGTATAAATTTAACATTATTAAAAATGTTAAGGAATAACTTGCAAATATTGTTGATTTTGACATATTTTGTAATACTTTCGAAACCTGTTTTCCATTCAATTTGAGAGACGTTTGCTGTAAGGGCTCGCAGTTACATCGACTCAAGTGACACTTAGTTTCCCGTGGAATAATTTTAGCGACCGTAAAAAAGTTGCAACCTCGCTTGTAACTCAAGTGAAGACAGTGGCGGATCCAGGATTTCAAAATAAGGGGGGGGGGCAAAAGTTCACAGGTAATAAACTTATTTTGTCGCCCACACACAAACCACGAACTATTGCCATAAAATTGCTATATAATTTTTGTCGAGATGCTGTTGGGGGGGGGGGGCGCGCCGCCCCCATGACCTGACAGTTTATATTGACAAAAAATTATATGTTTTATGCTGTTTTCTTGTTGAATAAAACAAAAATTTGTATTTGGTTTTTAATAGTAAGCTAGTTGTATTTGGCTTTTATTGAGCATTCATCATTAATAGACGAATGCAACTATGTCGTGGGATTGAACAGAGAAACTGGTTTCAAGTAGCATTCACATCAGGCCTGTTGCCACCAACCTTTTAAGGGGAGCTAAAATTTTTAAGGTGGGGTATACGAAGATACCTTCAGACATTTTTTGAGGGCTCAAGTTTTTGCAACGGGTCTAAACTGCTAAAAATCCTTTGGCTGAGCATTCGTATCATTGCGCAGTAGCATTCGACAAATAAATTAGCAATGTATTGATTGTAACATTTAGCTCTTGTAAGGAAAACTTACCGGCGCGGGTCTCGCTTCACCAGGCTTTCCAGGAACTCCAGGGGGACCAGGAAGACCGGCACCACCTGGTTCACCTTTATCTCCCTAGAAATACAATGTTCGTGAACCCATATTTTCAAATGTGTATAAGCGGATATCATCACTTAGTTATAGCTTTTCAAACTCACTAACTATTGCAGTTGTGGAACTCAAGACTGGTACAGCACTAGAGTAAATTATGCGCGAAAAGTGTGCTAAATTTTAAACCTCAGCATTCACTACTTCGAAAGTTACAAGACCTATCACCAACTGGTGATAGGTGCTGCACACATTTGAGGCTACGTGCCCTATCCGCAATTTGAAACTATTTTGGAAAATAATTGAGCGAAGCGTTTTATGTTTTGTACTTGGGGGAGAAGGGGGGATGCCCGCCCCCCCCTCCGTCCCCTCCCCCCCCGAAAAATCACGGAGCAGCGGCCACCATTTAAAAAATCTTTTTTTTAAAAAATTCCGAGCCAAAAATGTTAACCTCGCATTGGGGTTTTAAAAATTTAAGCCGTTTAATAGCTACAGGCTAATTTGCATAATTAATTAAGCCTAAATTAGGACTTTCCACAATATTTCACTAATTATTACAGTTAGAAGCAATTTAATTTTAGCATTAAAGGGTTTTTGGGTGCGAGAAATTTGCGTAGACTGTTTACAAACCGCCAAAACCGATACTTGACCAGTTAGCTAATAGATAATTTGCATATTATCATAGTTTATAAGCCTAAATTAGGACTTTTTTACAATATTTCACTAATTAATTTCAGCACCAAAGGGTTTTTAGGTGCGAAAAATTTGAATAAATTGTCTACAAACATCCAAAACCGATAATTGAATAGTTAGCTAATAGCTAGTTTGTATATTAGTTTAATTGACAAGACAAAACTAGGACTTTTTAAATTATTCCGAAAATTATTAGGGTGGCTGAAGGGTTTTTGGGTGCGAGGAATCTGAGGAAATTGCTTACAAACCTCCAAAACCGGTAATTGAGTAGCTAGCTAATAGATAATTTGCATATAAGCATAATTGATAAGCCTAAATTAGGCGTTTTTACAATGTTTCACTAATTATTAGGGTTACAAGCAATCTAATTTCAGCAATATTGGGTTTTCGGGTGCGAGGAATCTAAATAAATTATCTACAAACCTTTAAAAGCGATTATGGAATAGTTTGCTAATAGCTAATTTGCATATTTGCTTAATTGACGATACAAAATTAGGACTTTTTAAGTTATTCCAATAATTATTAGAGTGGCTGAAGGGTTTTTGGGCGCGAGGAATCTGAGGAAATTGCTTAAAAATCTTCAAAACCGATTAATGAATAGTCAGCTAATAACTAATTTGCATATTACCTTAATTGCTTATGTGCGTTCGAGCTTCGCTCAATGAATGTAGTCCCACTACGACTGGTAATACTATGTTTTTACGATGCTGTGTGTACCATTTCCCCAACTTAAAGTCTAAACCTAAGCCTAAGCCTAATCCTAGCCTAAGGTATGCCACAAAAATTCCTATTTGGAACACCATAAGCAACCCAAAACATTAATAATCAGACATTGTGGCGCTTACCATTACTAGCGAATCTGGAGGGGGGCTGTACGCCCCTGTCAGAAAATTTTCGTGATAAAATGGTAAGGTACATTACAATTTTTCCCCTCAGAAAATTGGCACATATACAACATACAGTAACAATTGCGTTTCACACCTTTTGTCGACCCGCCCGCGTGTCATAAATTTACGGATCCGCCACTGCTTACCTTAGCTCCATGTCGGCCAATTCCAGGAACGCCTTGATCGCCCTAGAAGTAAACAAAATAATTGTTAATTTAAACATTTTTCAAATTAATGTTTTTAATAGAATTAAAATGTTAAAATTAATTATCTACACAATTTGAAGCAAATATACTGACTACGAATCTAAGTTGCCCCGACATCTCGTCGACCTCAATAACGTATCATTTCATCGACGCCTTATACGCATAACCATAAATCTAAAGATCGGCGACCAACCCGAATCGACGAGGTTGTCTTGCCTGCTGGTGGATAACAAAGTCTAGAAATGGATAACATGTCAGCCAACGAGTAGTCGGTGATTGCGATGCCGTAATCCACAATTATCATAGCAGTTGAATTTTAGTTCTCGCATATTTCAACCTCGTACGCAAACAAATAAATTCTCGCCAAATTTGACGCAAACCAAAGTACAAAATAGTTGCTCATGAAATTATAGTAGTGTTGAACTCAACTTACTCTGTCACCTTTTGGACCTCGAGGACCCTGAGGACCAGGCGGACCCGCTTGCGTTACAACTCCATCCTGAAAAAATGTTTTGCCAGTAGTAGATATTTTGTAGTAATAAAAGCCAACACTGTAAAAAAATGCTGAGCCAAATTGACTATCTCCAAAATACGCTCTACGTGACTACACAAACCGAATCAAATTCCACTCCGACAGAGTCAATTTCGACTATCTGAGTGGCACCTGTGACTCTGGCAGAGTCGAATTTGACTCAGTTTGTGTAGTCCCGTAGAACCTGTTTTGGAGATAGTCAATTTGACTCACCATTTTTTGCAGTGTATTATCAGCGTCTATTCCGCGTGGAAACAGTAAATTTTCTGCGGTTTTGTTTCAAAGGCAATATCCACCCTTTGTAGAAGTTGAATTATATGTAACAGTTTTTACATGGCTATCATAACCAATGTAAAGAACAGGAGCGAAAATAAAAGCAACCCCAGCAAAAACGAGCACCGAACCGCCTAAAGCATAAGCCAAACAAAACAATTAGTCTAAAGCTTAAATTCCCCCAAAACCCCACCCAACACCTACTCTTTTGCAGTCCCACAGAGAAACCCCCCCATAACAGGTACAAAAAAATCATAAAACCCCCCCCCCCTCCACCTCCCCCACGTAACAAAAAATTTTGTGACCTGTGCATGACCGATGCAAACATCCAACTGCGGATCCAGAAATTTCTGACAGATTTGCAGGCTGGCGAATGTTAAGTAACGCAATTTTTCAGCAAAAAATTTCTCTGACAGGGAAAATTTGTAACGTAGGTGACCTTACCATTTTATCACAGAAAAATTTCTGACGGTTGGGCGTACGTCCCATACGCTTTCCTCTGAATCTGCTATTACAAAACATATTTGTTTACATCAAAAATCACAAAGTTTGACTTAAATTTTCAATTATACGTCGACTAGCAAAAATTCAATTGTTCAGCCTCAAAAATTTCCACTGATAAAAGTATGCTAAACCCATATGGATGCAATGCCAACTCCCGCAAGTCCCTGCGGTCCGGTTGCACCGCATTTATATTCTAGATTCTAAACCATTTTTAAATCACAAATATTTGAACAATTACAACATTAATTACCTGACTAAATTACAAAAATGGCACCATCAACCGCAAAATATACAACTAAACTCTCTTACCGATCCAATGCCAGGTCCAGGAGGCCCGACTGGTCCTGTCGCTCCGGGCGCACCAGGATCACCTTGAGGTCCACGTGAACCTGGAGGTCCAGGGTCGCACATGCACTAAAATTATATCAAATTTAATGCCATCAAGCCTAGTACACGTTGCTGAGTGTTATGGTGGTGGTGTGAGGTACAAGCTTGCAGAACTTGACACCTGGATATATAAAATATACAATATATAATATATAAATTTGATAAAAAATATAAAACGCCATCAAAGCTGACTGCCTGTAGCAAAGTGTAGGTGGTGTCTTCAGGTTTAGGCTAGAAGGGCTTGACATCCTATTAGTCTGTATGGTTAGAAAATTTTCTCAATCAACTACAAAAAATGTGGTAAAAAATGTCAAAAACTGAAAAGTTCAAAAATTAATATTTATTAATTTAGTGATAAATCGCACTATCATTCGGAACGATTCGTATCGCATTCTCGAAAATTGTGGCTTAAGATTAATAGTTTTGGCTATACTATACAAGCTTTGTTATCCAACAGTTATATTTTATCATGGGTTTATGCTGAAAATGAACCTTTAGAAACAATCGGTACCATTGGTTTGATTTCATAGCAAAAATAAATTTCTTATTGGTCAGAGAGTTTCAGTAGAGTTCTTGAACAGTTTTTTCAAATGTATAGCATCGCCGGGTCTTTTCGTTATCCCAACCCCCTGCCGGCGTTTGCTCAAATATGGTTGGATTTTGAAAAGTTTTGCATATTTGGGTTTCCCATGGCCTCCCCTAATCATTTCATGCCCAAGTTTGAAATTTTTAAAAAAATTGGATTTTTAAGGTACCGAAGTCCTCCCCTTGAACTCAAAAAACATATCAGCAAGTTAGCCGAATTATATACCATTCGACGCAGTACGCTATGCTGAGTCTAATGGTATATAATTTGTCTAACTTGTTGATATTTTTTTAATCCAAACTGGAGGACTGCTAAGCTACGGCGAATGGTGTTAAATTTCCCACAATCAATCATCTGGCGAACGAGTTAAACTCAAATCACTGATTTGGCGCAGTCCCAAAACGTTGGAAGCCCGCCAAATCTGTTATTTTACCATAACTCGTTAGTCAGATGTTGGATTTTGAAAAAATTAGCATAATTCGACCCAGCAATTTGTTAAACTTTTCGATAAATTTTTTTTGTGGATCAAAAGGAGAACTTAGGGACCTTAAAAAATTGACTTTATCAAAAATTCAAATTTGGGCGTGGAATAATCAAGGGACCTCATGACAACCTTAAATAAGCAAACATTTCCACAATCCTACCATTTTTGGGCAAACGCAGGCTGGGGCACTAACCGAAAACACCCGCGACGCCTATCATTTGCTTGCGATAGGTCTAGCAACTTTTTCAATCAGTAAAAAGCGAGCTCCGAAAATCAGCACATTTTTCAAATTTGATTTGCCCTACTTCTATAACCATTTCGAAATGTGTCACTGCAGATGTTCGCTAGTTCGAAAATCTATCTCTAACTGATGATAGGTGCTATACGCATTTATATGAATATCGGCTCTTACCTCAGCTAGTTCTCCTTTGTCTCCTTTTTCGCCTTTGGCACCTGCGCTCGCGACACCGTGAATCGTTGGGTTATATGATTGACCAGGCGCACCGGGCTCGCCTTTTTGACCAATTCCTGATTCACCCTGAATAATCAAATATAACGCTAAAACATTGTGCAGTTAAAATCAGTAATAGTTGCAGGACGGCTTTGCAGTTTAAACGAGATATGATCGCACTATACTGCAAAACAAAACAAGGCGACTGCGTGCACAAGCGCATCGGCGTCTTACCATTGAAATGAATGAATATATCTTGCAGTTGCAATTTCTAACAATACTGGCGTTAAGTTGTCAAGTAATTAAAAGCCCAATCAAAATTGATTATATAGTAAAGTATACATGTTACATTAAATTGCTAATCTTAGTTCTTACCTTAATGCCTTCAGGTCCCCGATCGCCTTTAGCGCCTTTTTCACCTTTTATTCCTAAAATAATCATAAATAGAATATTACCACGCAACGATTTTTTACTCGTTGACATTACTTATTTTATTTTCTCAATTTTTCAATTTCACCAGTATAAAATGGTAAAATAATTCACAAAAATAGAGAAACTCGAAACATAAAAGATTAAAACTAGAAATTTTCATTTTACAGATGTAGGTAAAGTTCAAATCGTTTTAAACTGGTACCATTCCTCCGACCAATACGTGAGCCAATAAAAACTGGTTAAATTTAACACTGTTGAACTGTGTCGTTTCGCACAGATCAGATCTAGCTTAAAAGCTAGAATTTCAAAATTTAGGCCAACGTTACTCAGAGGGACGCAACCGTAGTATAAGACTATTCCTAAGCTAAGCCTATATATAAGCCAAAGTAGCCCTTAGCCTAAGCAAAAAGTAAGCCTAAAGCTTTAGTTTACTCTATTGGAATCCGGCGGAAAAACGGCACGTTCCTCAAAGTATTAGCATGATCGAACAGTTTACATAAACATTCAAGTGTACACAGTGCTATGCTTCAACTTTCATGCTTGCGTGCATTTCTAAAACTTTTTGCTTTTCACACACGTTTAAAATTTCTACGGACGCTATTCATGGAATATTGCAAAATTTTTTCAAGAAGTACAACTTGTCGGCCCATGTATAGAACAGGGCCGGAACAGGAGTATAAGCATATTCCTAAGCCAAAGCCAATGCCTAAGCCTAAGCCTAAGCGTATGGATGAGCCTATTTCTAAGCCTAAGCCTAAGCGTACGGATGTGCCTATTCCTAAGCCTAAGCCTAAGCGTATGGATGAGCCTATTCTTAAGCCTAAGCCTAAGCCTAAGCAAAAAATAGTCTAAAGCTTAAACTGACTCTATTATAGCCCCTCCGGAAAACGATCCGGCCCAGTTCTATAAATGGGCCAAATTGTCTATGGGTCAACAAAACCTACTACACCTGGAACCCCATAAGAAATGAAATACAATCAAGCAAATAAGAGATATATATAGTGCTATTTTCTTGCAATAGCTGAACAGTCAAAATACTGAAGCATTAACATTTGATTGCAGTATGTGATCGTGATGCAGTTTGCAAGCGATGAGCAAAGGGATCGGCAATGATGTTCACTACTTTATTGCCTTCCAGGCGATGCCGGGTGATACGAGTAGCCGTATGCCGCCAGCTTCTGAGCCAGACGCAAAATAATTTTACGCCGAATTCGTTTTCTTTATTTTGTGGCGTTCAAAAACTGGACCAATGTAAAGAACAGGGGCGGAACAGTTTATAAGCATATTTCTACACCTAAACCTAAGCCTAAGCCTAAGCGTACGAATGAGCATATTCCTAAGCCTAAGCCAAGCAAAAAATTAGTCTAAAGCTTAAGCTTAATAGACCCACAGAAAAACGTTCCGCCCATGATTTTTACATTGGCCGAAGTTTGAAAGCCGTCCGGCACCAATCTCGTTTTTAGCTACGCTTATTCAAGTTGGGTTGGTATTTTTACTGATTGTTTCAGCTCTAAGCGAAAGCTTGTTTAACCTAAAATCTTTAAAAATTATACGCCAAGGGTCAGCTTTAGGTTCTACTCTTTTGTCCGGAACACTACAAATTTGATTGACCGGTTATAACTCACCCAGCGCAGGAAACTCTGGAGGTGGCGGTGTAATGAAAGGCGGAGGGGTGGTTGGCATCATTTCACGATCTGTAAATATATCGAAGCCAAATGCTACACGATAAAAGCAATAGAAAATTACATAGCTACAATAGGTGTGGAAAAATTTATACAAAAGCTATTTTAGCGTGCAAGAAGTAGGAAAAACACTCTAGAAAATCTTCACACGTGCAATTTTTTGCAACTGATTCATTGTTCTGTTTCAAATTTCAGACAAAAAGCCGCGCCTACTGAAGTGACCCGAATAAAAGAGGGGTGACTAATATTTATTTAGCCTCTCCAGAGGGTACTACCTTGCTATTCGGTTACCAACTGTTTTGTTTTCAACCAACCCTCGTGGTATTTGAATCCTCATTTTGAAAAATATCTGTAATGAAATTTCGTTCAACTTCACTATTATAGACTATAGGAGTGTTTACACTACCTACGGGCTCTAGTTACGGAAGCAGTCCCATATTATTGATTCCAACTAAAAATAGGTACACCGACTCTTATTACCCATCACCCCTTATTCGGGTCACTACAGTAGTATGTAGTGCTACTGGCCGAACTTAAACCAGGTCTTTTCCGTTATAATTTCCCCCAGCCCGCGTTTGCTGAAAAATGGTTGGATTTTGGAAATTTTTTAGCATATTTGAGCTTCTCATTTGATCTCCTGATCATTCCACATCCAAATTGAATTTTTAGAATAATTCGTTTTTGAAGGTCCTGGGTCTACCTTGCGACCCAAAAAAAAATTGTCAAAAAGTTAGACACATTATAATGTGTCATTCGAAGCAGCTTGAGAAGCTGAGTTGAATGGTGTTACATTTTCCACACCGAAACTTGCGTCGAATGATATACAATGTGTCTAACTTTTTGACAAAAATTTTTTCGTTTCCCGAGGAGGGACCTTGGGACCTTAATAAATTGAAACTTTCAAAAATTCCAAGTTGGGCGTGGAATGATCAGGGGAGGTTATTAGAAACTTAAATATTCAAACAATTGTCAAAAATCTAATTATTTTTAGGAAACGCGGGCTGGGGGCAAAACGGTACAGGTCCCTTAAACCAACCTGTATCAAAACGTAGGTCCGGTTTTGGGAACATATTTCCACAGAGCATTCTCGTTCTCTTACCATTCCTCAGATCCCCAGCCAGCTAAACATGCTAGGGAGGGTGTTCAAAAATTTCGGAATAAGCATGCAGTGGTTTTCCAAGAGTTTCGAGGTCGAAACTTTTCTACGCTTTGATGGGAGGGGGTGGCCCAAAATTACCCAGGGTTCCTTTTGTCTCTGTAGCAACGAGACCGCTATCTCCGAACCGAACATTGAGTTGCTATGACAGAGAATTTGGTATTTAGAAACACGATAACATAGGTTCGGCAACCATTAGCAAAAACTACCAAAAACAAAACATTACAAGAATGCACCAGGAGTAAAATGTATCCGTTTGGCTACGTTTTAACTTATTACCGCCAGCGGGAGATGCAAAACTTTCTGACGTGGGGGGGGGCGGCTGGCAAAAGTTATGAAACGCAATTTTTACTGCATTCAATAAATGTGCCAATTTTCTGCTGAGGGCCAATGGTAACGCAGAAAAGACTTTACCATTTTATCACAAAAAGTTTCCTAACAACGAGGTGTACGTCCAACTCTGGATCCGCTAGTGATTACCGGTAAACGGATGAAAATAGTTTCAAAAATGAATTTCTAGTTCAAAATATACTTTTTGGATTTTTATTTTCAAAATCTTTGATTTTTTCACTGTTTACTTCATAAAATAAGCATAAAAATTAAATTAATTCAAAGTTACGTAGTGTTGCCTTCCAACTTTATTAGTATAAGTCCAGAAGACTTTGTATAACAAATATTACAGATTAAATGTCGAAAAATAAATTGTTTGCGAAACCAATAACGACTGTTAAGATTACTACTTTCATAAGCAGGCTTGATGACATCACAGTCGGCTAACGGAAGAAATCAACTACAAATGATTCACTGATACTAAAGCGAGGAAAATGCAAGACAAATGTAATAACATCAACAATGTACCGCTATAAGATGCAGCTTACCATTAGCAGACCCTGGCATGAGGCCTTCCTAGAATACAAAATAAAATTAGCTAAAGTAACATGTGTGTAAAATATTGCGTGTGCAATAACTAAGCGATTAGAGATCGAAGCATATCTAAGAAAAAGAGGTAAAAATTCCTATGCAATATCCTGGATGAGCCGTTTGCAGTAATTTTGTCAACGGTGCCACAAAATCGATTATAAACCAGGGCTATCACGAACTCGTTTTCAGAATGAACTTTTATAGCCCTGGCTATATATGAGAAATCTTATAGACCAGGGCAACCACGAGTACGCAGAGGCGTATCCAGAAATTGCTGGCGTCGACAGACGGGTTGGCAAATGTTACGAAACACAATTTGTACTAAAATGCTATATACGCCGTTGGTAGGAACCTTATCATTTTATCACAAAAAATTTCTGACAAAAAATATTGTATATTTTGCAAAAATTTTCGGAAAGGAAAAATTGTGTTTTTTTGGAAAAAAATTTCAAAGGGGAAGCATTAGCCTATACAGATAAATTTAAACGCAAGTGAAAATTTCGGAAAAACGAGTCGCTCATCAAATTATATCAGCCTATCATTAATTTCATTAGGAGTACCTTACAACCATCAGCCAAATGCTCATATACAATGTGGATCCGGGAATATGATTGCGGGCAAGAGGCAAAATTTGACTACAGCATTTAACTACTTTTTTTATCCCAACATTAGGTATCAAAATCAAGCTAATTTATAAATTATTACTACTACTTGCGAATCAAAGGTACAACCCAGGCCTATGCCTCGCAACATGGATCAAAACCAAAAATTCAGCATTCAGGATTGGCACTAAAACTGCGTTTGGCTTCTCGATCGCTTTGTTCGCGAGTTTTTTTCACTATTATAATATCGTGTGGTTATCTTTTAAAAACCATTCTAGATCCACTACTGATTATTTTAAGCACTGTACATCTGCTTACCTTATTGAACCCTCCAGGACCCATTCCTTCGTCGCCGCTTCCTGCATCTTCATACTGAAATACAAAAACCACATTGATGATATATTTATTTTGGAATCTATTCTAGAATGTTCGCAACGTCATCGGTAAATAAGTGTACCCCGTAATATGCCAAAGTTCAAAAATGTAAGACTTCAAACCTAAACCCACTCCATTTTAGACCCGCAGGCGCTAAAACGGAATACCTCTAAGGGTAATATAAACCAAAATTTAGCATCGAAATTTAAACTTCTAAGTAGAAGTATTAGTATATAAATTATGTTTGTTTGCACTATAGCCAAGAAATGTAGCTAGCTCACCTTTTTTCCTGGCGGGCTGGAAAATTTTTTACGAGCGGCATACAAGGGTTTGCGACACAAGGAGCACAACGGCTTAAAGTTAGGCTTCAACCAGGTTTTATGTCTTTGTTTTGTTTTTCACTAAACATTCGGCCAATGTAAAGAACAGGAGCGAAACAGTATTATAAACATAGATCTGTACATGGGCCAAACATTCTATGCTATGAGAATATCCCACACTCAAATTGCTTCAACTGGATACTCGATAGTTCGAAAAAGTTTACGACTGAATTCAGTAGAATTTGAAAATGCACATTTTGTAATCTAACGCCAGCTTTTCAGGATGAATGCGAACCCGCAGGTTTTGACGGCTATAACCGCAGCCACTATTGGTTAGGTTGTTGCAGCCGTTGTGATCTAAGCTATTAAATGCTATCAAAAACGTATGCGCATTGCAAACGGAAATCCATTATGGCATCCATAACAAATATACATGCAATGTTACTACAAAAAATGCTATCAGTTAATTAAATTTTAATGAAAAACTATTTCATGACAGCTAAATTTTATGCAGTACAAAATATTTCTATTGAAATCATGTTTGCCGCGGGCTGTGTGCGGGCTGTACCGGACGTGCCGGTTGCGTAAGGCGCCCAGGACGATGTCATTCCGGCCGGCCGGTGGTCGTCTTCAGCTCTGGTTTACAGATTTTCTATACTAAATATACATTGCCACTCGACAACTAGGCAGTGCCGGAGCAGATTGGAATGACGGCTCCCTAAAATAAAATATAGGGGGGCCAGCGTAGATGCGGATACAGAATTTATCGATGTTTGATCTAAGGTTGCCCGAGCTCACGTTCGTGTTTGATAGCTGTACGTACCCGCTTCCATAAACAGTTTCACACAAAAGTTGTAAAATGATGGATCTAGAAAGTGAAGCCATCTTTAAAAAGGAGCAAACTTCGCGCACAACGCGAAATTTTTTTGACATTTTCTTTTAAAGTAGCTAATACCAGCTTATCTTTTAGGTAAAATCTTTTACAATCTTCATTGCTCCAACCAGGTGAGGTAGCATGCGGCGAAACTCGCTCAAAAACTTGTTTTATTACCTTCTTTAGCAGCCTTGTGGTTGTTCTAAGGCCTATATAGCGTCTAAAGCCATTTGAAAAATCGCAGAAAGGTTGGATCGTGTCACACTGACGAGCGAAGCGAGACAGAAGCCAGACGTATTTCAATATTTCGGTGGTTTTTGTTTCATCCGGTTAGGGTGGAGGCTCTTTTAGGGGGCCTCTCAAATGGGGGTCTGGGGGGGGGGGTGTCTGCTCCGGTCCTGCAGATAGGCAGTATAAGAAAAGCGCACAAAACCCAAAATCTACAAAAAATACATGAAGATACAGAATAAACAACGATGAAGCAGATTTAATTTTGGAACCTTGCCAGATTTCTGTATTAATTGGCTGATATTCAATAATGCATAGCAGCAATTTAAGCTTTCTCGATTATTACAGACTAAAATTCCGATACATACAGCGGGTCCATGTTACTTTAAGGGGCGTCCAAGGTTCGGGTAGTTCTATAAAATAGTAGGTTCAGATTCTAGATTACACTTTTTTGCTCAGGCTTTAGGCTTAGGCTTAGCCTTAGGAACACATTTTGCAACGCTTAGGCTTAGGTTTAGGCTTAGGAATACGCTTAGTCTACTGTTACGCCCCTTAAAGTAACATTGACCCATACAGATATATTCGACGTGCAGTCTACAAAAAACAACATTAAAATTTCATGCTAGGAATTTTTTGTTTTGATTAAATTATGCATTGCGATATCGCAATTCGTCGCCAGACAACTCGTCACCTGATCAACTTGTAATCCGAAATGTCATCGACTTAGCTATTCGTCGCATATTATTAGGATTAGGCTTATGATTACGCGTAGGATTATGCTTAGATTTATTCATACGTTTTACGACATTGTTGGGAGACAAGTTGTCCCGGCAACGAAGTGTGGTAGTTTCATGCGCGTTGCAAATCATTGCAAAGTTTTTTAGCCTAAAATGTAAACCTAAAATCACCCAAACTACAGAAGAGTCTATTCAACAAACAGTCAACACTCGGACATGACATAAAGCGGCAAACGACAAAGACAAAGAGTTACACCAAACGTCGTACACTTACACGGGACACAGGTCCCTGGGTGCCACTCCAAAAATTTAATGGCTTATGCCGCATTAAACGTTGTCGCCACTGTAAAATCATTAAAAATCTACATAAAGTGTTTGTTAGTTGATTGTTGACAACATTTCGCATATAATTAAGAAACGTGAGTAAGTTTGCTTGTGTTAAGCTCGGAATATATTGAGCGTAAAAACTGCTACCCATCTCGCTGTGAGTAGTGTCCCTTTGGCTATTGTACACTGCGAAAAAATGGTGGGTCAAGTTGTCTGTCTCCGAAAAAGACTCTAAGGGACCATACAAGCTGAGTCAAATTCCAGTCCGCCAAAGTCAAACGTTCGATTTAGGGAGTCGAATTTGACGCTGGCAGAGTCGAATTTGACTCAGTTTCTGCATTCCCTTAGAGCCTATTTCGGAGGAAGTCAATTTGACTCACCATTTTTTGCAGTGTACACTTTACCTTCACATTTAAGGTTTAGGCTTAGGCTTAGTATCAGGCCAAGGCTTGGGCGTAGGTAATTGCTTAGGCAAAGGTCTTGGCTTGGGTTTATTGTCACTTTGCCTCTTGTACACTTTCGCCCGAATATTTAAGGTTTAAACTTTTTAGACTTATCCTCTGATTTAGACTTAGGTAAAGGATTAAGTAAAGGCTCAGGTTAAGAGACGCCTATTCCGAAACTTAAACCTAAACCTTTTCCTAAACCTTTATATACCTAAAACTAAGTTTGTGGGTGGAATTGTACAAGAGCTTTCTGTCTATAGATGCCATGCCACGGGCGAGTTACTGATAATTGTAGGCGGAATTTAGTTTTATACTCGGATATTTCCCGTGTCAATTGTGTAAATTTTGCATAAAATATTTTTATAAATTATCAGATAGGCCTGATTCTAGAAGAAAATATTCGATATTTCAATATTTGAACCAGTTAAGTAAATTTTTCCTGCTACCAGCGGACGGGACAAATATGATAATATGCATTATTAGGCAAATGGCACAATTAGGATAGGATAGTTATCACGATTAGGACTTTTTCTTACCCATCAATTTGGGTCAAAAATGCTATTACTGTCAGTTGTTTTGAGTTTGACAGTAAATTTGCAATTTTTGGACTCTACGGTCATTGGTATCATGTCATTTACTCAGGCCCATGTATCGAACAGGTCTCGAAAACTGTTGAATTAAAGCCAAAGCCTACGCCCTAAGCGCAATTTTGAATTTACTACTAAGTCTTGTTAAGCACAAGTGAAACAAAGGTTTAAGGCCTATAAATTTGTTCGGAACCTGATATATAGGATTAAATTTAAATTTTTGTTTAGGCTTAGGCTTAAGCTTTGGTTCACGAGTGTTCGACACCAGTTCGACGCATGGGCCAGAGCAAATGACACGGTATGGGTCAAAGGCAAGAAAAATATTGCAAATTTGAAATCAAACGAAAATACAACTGCGCGTAATCTCATTTTTATATACTGACAGATAAAAAATGTGCTAACCGTGAGAACTATTTGATTTTAATCGTCATTTGACATATAAAAATTGAGTTAAATACAAACATTAATATATTAATTGCACAAAAACACAGCAATATTAACCAATCAAATTTACCGCTGACTCGTCACATTGCATTTCAGCTTCGTGTGGATCTGCAAATATTCTCAGTTCTTGAATTGAACCCTGAAACGTAGATAATAACAAAAACCAAATAAAAAAATGTGTTAAATACAACACAATGCAATTTTACTTACAAACATAAAATCTTTCGATTCGTAGAGGTTGAGTTGAGCTAACGCTGAATGCTGGCGTTGGAACATCATAAACAATGGTAATAATTTGATAGTTAAGGCGTATGATAATAGAATCATTTCACAATATTAGGCACACACTGCAAAAAATGGTGAATCAAATTGACTCCCTTCGAAATAGACTCTAACTGAGTCAAATTACGACTCCGCAAGAGTCAAACGTGCGACTATAGCGTGTTGAATTTGACTCTGGCGGAGTCGAAATTGCCGCAGTTTGTGTAGTCCCGTAGAGCCTATTTCGGAGAGAGTCAATTTGACTCACCATTTTTTGCAGTGTAGGTTTAGTAGTAAAATTTGTTGAGCAATCTTTATAATTAAAGCTGAAAGTCTCAAACTGTAAACTATTTTGCATTTTTTAACCATTGACCAGTGCTTAACTATTTTAAATTTGAAATTCAGAACTCAAGCTGGCTCGTATCCAGCTCAGCATGCCCAAAGTAAACGAACCCAATAGTGGATGCCCGTCCAAAATTTTTTATGTTAAACGTCTCTGTCTACCTTACAGTTTTTCCCTCTCAGAAAATTTACACATATATAGCATACTGTAAAAATTGCGTTTCGTAGCTTTTGCCAGCTCGCTTTTATCCCGTCAGAAATTTCTAAATTCGCCGCTGACCAACGTCAAGTGATTGTAATTGTGTGTCAAAGTTTTAGCTGTGAACGCGGTATAAAACCGAGATGGGGACACAATTTTGTGTTAGCGAATAAAATAAGCTAAGAATGAATTACAGACTAATATTCGTTGTAAAAGTTTGGTCAACTTAGGTTGGTATATAATGTGTATAAACTTTTGTGAGAAATGAAATTTGTTAAAATTTGATATCTATCTACTACCTAGCTTTGAAACTGGCATTGACTCGGCTGCTGCCTCCGGCTTGGCCGAAAAATCGACACTCGATTCCTGTAGATTATTTGCCCGAGGTCCCGGCAATTTCGGTAATTTGTCGTACTTTAGGTAGGTGATGTTTTATTTTTACAACCTAACGGGCGCCAGCGCCTGCATGCCCTGGTAAAACCAGCCCACCCAACAAGTTAAAAACCCGTTCGACTCCAGCGCTATTTATATTGAAACTATGAGTATTGACGCTTAAACTCACGTAGAACCTTAAATTTGCGCTTAGCGTTTAGCGTCTTGTTCTCAAAGAAAACAATTTTGAAATTTTTTTAAATCATTTCAACTCAAATTCTCAAAGAAAACAGTTTTAAGTTTTTTTAAAATCATTTGACCTCAAATTTTCTAACGGAGGGTCCCAAAATTTTACAGTAGGCCTACGCTTGGCTACTGGCCCGCGATACTTTACAAATAAGGCCCATATCGGGTCATGTTAAAAAAGTCTCTGATAACCTGGCCACAGCAATGGGACTTGGTTTGAAAACAGTCAAAAACAAACATTCTTCCTGAATGTAAACGGAATAATTTCGCTATATATTTCTACCGCAGATCGCCCCACTTTTCGAAAAAACAGGTGCTAAAGTTAGCAAATCTTGCTCAAATGTAACTTTGCAAGCTTGTCAAATAGTTCTAAAACAATGTTAACAATAGTGGTTTGTACTAAAGTGTGAAGATTTATGTACACATGAGTAAACTTCTAAAAATAGGTTACAACTTGTTTTCGATTCACATGCTCAATAAAGTAACATTAACGTCCCAGTGCAATTTTGCGTTACACCTACCGGACACTAGAGCCTAATTTTTGAGGACGTATTGTCAAATTTGTAGAGCATTTATCATCAGTTGGTGATACGTCGTGTAACTTTTGAACATGCGTGTGGTGACGTTAGAAATTCAGCACATTGTTCACGTTTGATATGTCGTACTTTTGTACCAATTTTGAGGTCTGCAATTGCACATGTACGTCAGTTTGAAAACCTACCGCTATCTGGTGATGGGTGCTATACGCATTTGACAATATGGGCCTAGGTTTGAAACAATAATTTGCTGGAAATTTTTTGATAAAACTTGCTTGAATTTCAGCTATAAAGTTAACCTACCAAACAGTGCAGTAGCCAGAGCCAAACGAACTATTACCCTTTCTGGCAACTTTGACAAGTTTATTCCTACTTAACAATTAATTGCTAGCTGAGAAGTGCAGTAGCCAGAGCCAAACCAACTATTACCCTTTCTGGCAACTTTGACAAGTTTATACCTACTTAACAATTAATTGCTAGCTGAGACAAATAGGTTTAAAAATAAAACTAAATCGACTTAAATAAAGAAAGTGTTCCTGCTCGAACAAGGGCCCATATTCTCAAATGCGTATAGCACCTATCACCAACTGATGATAGACGCTACGTTCATTTGAGAATACGGCCTTGAATTACAGGCTACTCCCATGCTACTAAAACAGATTTGTTGTTGATAACTTAGCAAAAACTAAACTGTCAAAACAGCAAACGTGCGTTCAAGACGATACAAGCAGGTCGCTTTAGTGCTGCATGAACTCAAATTTGGAATGCACAAATATATGCAAGTGCAAACAAACTGCAATTTAGCGCTTTTAGCCGATAAATGCTTATGCGCTGCTGTTGTGTGCGTCGCATGTCAAAAGACAGCTTCGTCATTTTGATGCAGGTGGTCAAATAAACTAATCAAGCGAACGCAGGCAAACCTGGTTATCATACGCCGGTTCGTTTGGAAAAATGTTCCAAACACTAAATGTAAATCTAAGTCAGCACCAAAGCGCAAATCTGATCAAATCTGTGTCGTACAATGGGTTTTCTAGGTAAACAACTAAAACGGCTGCAATAAACCACAAGTTAAAAACATTTGTGCCCCCCCATTCGTGCAATTTGTATCGAGTGAATTTTTTTGCAAAGTATGCTTTAAGAAATTTGTAAAATTTCGAACCACAAAAAAATATCATACTCTCTTACTGGAAAATTGTGAAACTTAAAAAATATACAGCATTATTGATCAATAAACTAGCAATTCATATACAAAAACTATTGTTATGATAGAATGAGTTGAACGAATGCAAATTTTCAGTTTGAATTTGAACTTTTTCTACTAACGCCCTTTGAACGGCAGTTATTATACTCTGTCAAATATCACAGCCTCGATTTCACATTGAAAATATTCAAATGAAGCACACATTTCAGTCAGTTCGTTTTAATAGACAGTTTTCAATATACTATTATTATTATTATTATTCAAAATTATGTAAAAGTTTTAACGAATTTTTACGTGGCTTTCTCTCACCGGTCAAATAACTCTGAAAAACCCTCGATATAATAAAAGTTCAAAATTAATTTTTTGCAAAATTTGCTGCCTAAAATTTTGTTATAAAAATAGGAATACGTCAAAACTTTTTTCAACTTTGAAATATTTTAAAAATGACTAAAACGTGTTCATGCCGGGCCCGTAGGCAAACAAAGACCAGGATAGCTTTGGCCCTTCCCATAGAAAATTTTCAAGCTTGCTAGTAAGTCATCGAAAACTCTTGTGTGCCCATGCTTAGAGTTTTTTTAGCTTCCCAAGCAAGGTGAACTGGCTACGGGCCTGATTCATGTTCTTAGATTAATGGGTGATAGAGTTCGTTGGATCCGCCTTGTTATATTTGCAGATATATATATATATATAAATAAATATATATATATATGCATATATATATAATATATATAATATATATACAAATATTAGATTTGGATATAAACGATTCGAAGGTTCAAGCGTTTTTAAAAACCATTTTGAACTGCGCTATTCTTAAATTCAGTATTAATCACATATTTTTTGAAAATTTATACTTGTAATCGGTCATTGTGTTGCAAAACATAGAACAACTTCATAAAAAGAAAAACTTCATAAAAATTATTTTTATATTCCACTTAAAAACAGTATAATGCTCGACAGTGTGCTACCGATTGCATGAATTTGAGTAAATCATACATTTCTCGGCCAACGTGTAGAACAGACGCGGAGCACGCAGTAGTATAAGCAAGTTAGTACACCTAAGCCTATTAAGCGTAAGAGTGAGCATACACCTAAGCCTAAGCGTAAACAAAAAATTAGTCTAAAGCTTAAACTAACTCTATTGCAGTTCCGAGAAATAACGTTCCGCCGCTGAACTTTACATGAACCCCATTTTTTATTTACCAAGTGGACACTATTTTGTGTTTTTGAACCAAGATACGCTGCATATGAGTTTGCGATGGCATGATATTAAAATAGTCACAAGGTATAGCACCGCGATAATGGTTCGAGGACTCGTCTACCCAACGTGGTGTCCGCTGTCGACGGACCAATGAGGTAAATACCCGCTGTCTCAACCATTTCTGCACTGTTGTTCAAAAACCATCTCAAAACCAGCTCAAAATGCTGCCAACTGCAAAAATTGTACAATATGGTAACGTAGAGCGTACAATATTGCTAAAATGAGAAAATCTCACGTAATGCAAACATATGCTGATGTTTGCTCTGCCAGCAATTATGCATAGGCTTAAAGTATGCAATTTAATTGCAGAATTGCAGTTTAAAAATATGTAACATTCTATCTCAATTAATAAATCTGTGCTGGGTCTGTGTGATAAAGCATGAGATGTGGGACCAAGCATTTCGCTAAGATAAAAGGGCAGCGGCATTAAGCAGATGTTTAGCAACGTATTTAATAATGATTAATGCAAAGCTTGTTAAATCAGCGTTCTAAATATGCAAACAAGAGTGTGGAATTTTTACTAAAATTGAAATGCATTGCGTTTGATCGCTCACTTCAACGCCGCAGGAGAACCGGATGGCAAATATGAACCTAAGCTAAATCGAAATATAATCTTATGCGGGTTCGTATCCAAGAGGTGGCCAGGGGAGGCAACCAACTGAACAATTTTGCTGTCCCTAGAAAATTTTCAACCTTGCTTTGTGAGTCAACGGAAAACCTTGTATATCCCTCCTGAAATTTTTTAGCAGACTACCAAGGTGAGCTGGCTACGTGTCTGATTCTACGCCTGAGCTCTCATCTACGCAGTTACCTTAACCTAAGACCTGCAGCTTTGTCAGATATCGCTTCTTGAGTGTTTGGCTTATAATAGTTGTTTCAGTTTTGGTTGCAGCGTTTTCTGCGGTTTGTGATATATGTTTCAATGCAAAATATCTGCTACAGGTACAACGCAAACCTTCTTTTCTGAATATCCCATTGAAATTTTTTGATCCCTCTAAACATGCTGCACTATGTGGCTATGAGCTGGGTGCCCTCATTTTACGCTATTAAAGGGTTCACGTTATAACTGGAGCAACTCGGAACACGTTTTTCCTATTAAAATAGCGGGTAACATTTTGTCTGCACGTCGAAAAAATATCAGTCGGAAACAGTAACGTAGAAGCATACTCAGCATTAACTTTTTCACTATTTTCTTATTGCGCACAAACTATAGTGTCCTATACAATATCATGGGATATTTAGTAGAGCTAGCTTTGGAATAACATATGATATTCGCATAACTGTCTCGTGGTATCGTGCGATATATTGCTTTATGTGTACAATGATCCCTTGAGATCAGCGATTTGTAAGCCAATGTCATGCAACATTCACATTTTTTCGTCATATCCGCTATAATACTTTGTGTTACGTGAAATCAACATAGACAAAACGTGTTCCAGGCTGACCCAGTTATAACGTGAACCCCGCAAGTAGGCAAAGCCCACAATGACTATTCGCCCGTCGTTCAGGCGCAAGTTATCAACAATAACGCAACGCCTGAACACAACTGAGTATAAATTCAGAACAACAAAACAACTTTGACTTTCAATGTTTAGCAAGAAAATTTGTAAAGTCTGCAGTTAAGAGGTTACTTAAAATCTGTAAACAAGTAATAGACTCATAAATAGGGAACTTAAACATTTAGACTTGTTTTGTTAACTTAGCATCGAATTACACACTTGTATGCTCAGTTCAATCTTGCTCCGCGTTTGGCCACATAAGATTAAAGCGGCCGCTTGAACTGATGTTGTGCTTAGACTTGATCCAAATTTTAATCCTGATGCCTTTCTGCTCTTATATGCTTCCATTTCATTGAAGCCTAATGATAAGGTTTAGGCAAAAACTTAGGCCGAATTTTAGGCACAGGTATGCTTTTTTGTATAACCTATGCTGAGTGAGATATATGAAAAAGTGTACAATGACCCCAAGTCTAAGAGTAAATGTGGGAGAATACGTATAAGAACCCAAAGGCTAAGCGTAAATGTGGATGAAAGGGTAGAAAAATCCAAGCCTAAGCGTAAATGTGGATGAAAGGGTAGAAGGATCCCAAGCCTAAGCGTAAATGTGGATGAACGTGAAGAAGAATCCCAAGCCTAAACGTAAATGTGGATGAAAGGGTAGAAGGATCCCAAGCCTACGCGTAAATGTGGATGAACGTGAAGAAGAATCCCAAGCCTAAGCGTAAATGTGGATGAAAGGGTAGAAGGATCTGAAGCCTAAACGTAAATGTGGATGAAAGTGTAGAAGGATCCCAAGCCTACGCGTAAATGTGGATGAACGTGAAGAAGAATCCCAAGCCTAAACGTAAATGTGGATGAAAGGGTAGAAGGATCCCAAGCCTAAACGTAAATGTGGATGAAAGTGCAGAAGGATCCCAATCCTAAGCGTAAATGTGGATGAAAGTCTACAAGAATTAAAGCCAAAGCGCAAATATAAGTGAATGTGTGCAAGAACTCTACAGTCCTATCATAGCAAAATAAAACTCAATAACACAGATTGCTGTTGAAAACAAATCACAAAACTTCATTCCATAGCCATAGTTTGTGGCCAAACCTTCAAAATCAGCAAACACCTGATTCGGCTAAAAAGCTCAAAACCCGAAACAAAGACTCGAGGTTTATAATACTGGAAATATCGATTTTGCCAACATTTTTAAAATTAACCTAAAAAATAGGTGTTCTTCGAACGAAGCGTTCCAATAATCTCTTTTCAGCAAAATTCGTATTAACTTTAACATCAGGTATATACCTGAGAGTATACGTCCACAATGTTAATTCTGGAAACGTTACACAAACTGAGTCAAATAAATATTTTAGAATTGTAATATAACACTGTAAAAAATGTTCTATAATTCAACGACCTAATGAATATGATCTTCAAACATCAGTTTATAGGTAAATAATTTACAAATACAATGTAAATTGGTTCATTCAAAGGCAACATAATTCCTGATTTAAACAGTTAACTTCAATATACATCACGTTTTCGATATGCTTCATCTTGGATAATATTCTCAAAAGCCTATTACACCGTAGCTTAACACATACACAGGCCCGTAGCCAGCTCACTTGCTAGGGGGGTGGCTAAAAATTTCAGGAGGGGCATACACGGGTTTTCGATGACTTAGGTTGAACATTTTCTAGGAGGGGCCAAATTTTTTTCACGTGGAGAAGCCGAGCCATCTGGCACCTTTCTGGCTACGGGTCAGCCCTTGAACCTACACCAGACATACCGTCGGTTCTATCATATCGAGCTGCACTGTGTAATGCCGAACCGTGGCAGTACGGCACCGCGCCCTTAAAAAGCGGTGTCTTCCAGTGAGGCGTTCGGCGACTCGGGTACGATCGCCGAACGGCGTTAGCAAAATGGAAAAGCATAGCGCCAGTGAAATTTTTATTTTCTTTCACAAACTTACCACAAATCGACCTTTTAGAATGGATCCTGCTTGTCCGATGTACAGCTTTGATGCGTCGTCAAAAATAAGCCGGTTCGGCTTTCGCGGTGGGACTTCGACCTTTTGAAATTCGCGACAATTCAAAAACAACGCCACCGTGTTGCGGTCAACTTTCAACGCGAATTGAGTCCATTTGCCAGTGAACGAAGGTACCAGAAACGACGCCAGCGATCGAGATTCGGTGTCGCGGCCGTGATCCGAATACAAGAGTGAAATATTGGTATATTTATGCTGAACACCTTCTAAGCGAACCCCAAGTTCGACGATTGTATCGAACGGATTCACAACGGCGAATAAGTAACCTTCGGTGTCAGCTTTGGGTTTGACAGTTGTAAGTATGGCGAAGTTTTTGAAAAACTTTTTCGGCAGGTATAGCCGGTACGGAGCACGGACCGTGTGAGGGCCGTCTTTGAATCCGATGCTCGGAAGGTTTTCTTTGCCACGGTCGGTGTACAGAAACGGATCAGAAATGGGCTGACGGATGGCTGATAACAAATCTGTGTCGACTTCGGTATCTGAAATTATAAAATTGCACAAATTACTTAGCTAATAGATAAAAGATAATTGATAGGATCCATGAGTCTGCTTAAAGATACATGGAACTTATAGAATGACAAACAGCGGCGTTTACAAAAAGGGGATAAGGACATAAATCTCATAGCGGAATTTTTAGCGAAATGAGGAAAAAACCACTTTCATAGGCCTTGAACTGTTTCTCGATCGTTAATATCGCTTGCATCAAGCTGCTACATGAGGTTATACTTTCTCGCTTGAAACGTCTGGCTGCATGCTGTTGACCGATCAAAAACCATAAGCGATGCGAAAAATTTGTCAAACGGAAAAGATACTTTGCTTTTTGGGGGTTAATACATTTTTCAGGTGGTTGATCCATTTTTTATTTTTAGTGAAAATTTGTTTATATCCGGTTGCTAAAGGTGTTATAACCATTGTGACCTCAAAAATTTGAATTTATCACCAGTTATTCATTATTAATAGCACATGAATGTTATATTATTATCATCAAGGAAATTTCAACTAAATTGGACGAAAATATCCGCATACGGCGGTGTGCTCCGACAAAGTTGTAAGGCACAGGCCTTTAATTTTAAAACATCAACTAGTAATTACATTTTACCTCCAGGATAATCAAAATCATGACGGCAATATGATAATGTGATATAAAATGGTATATACAACAGAACTGAACGCAAGGCTGCAACCATTACGGTAGATTGGCACTGTTGTTTTGAATTGAAATGGTTTTTAACTCATTTAGGAGTAAAAATGTGTAAAAAAATATTATACAAGTTGTTCTAAGGACATTATTAACTATTACTATTTAAATTATATATATAATTATAGCTAGAATACTGGTAGTGTAGCGGATATATCAAAAATGCCAATGTTAAGCTCTATTCATACATGCAAGTTTTTACAGCAAATTCTTGAACGTGCAACTTTCACGGGCAAGTTTGGTCACAAAGCAGCTATGAGGTTCTTGCAGCTGCAAACTATTCACTGGAATTCATGCTATTTAATTTAAATCGCACCTGTGAATGCAGTTGCAAGTCGCGTGACTTTCTTACACCTGCAGTTTAATTGTTCAATCGGAATGTTCCTTTGAAAATACTTGCAGCTGCAAGTATGCAATGTGGCAGCTGCGAGTTCTCGCTGCAAAAACTTGCACGTGTGAATGCTGCTTTAGGGATGCTTAAAAACGCTTATAGCAAATTCTAAACGCAACATATTAAATTTGAACTGACGATCAAAATTAGCAAATGTCAACAGATCAGACCAAACAGCAAAACCTTCCTTCAGAAATTTTGGTTTTCTAGTGACGTTTTGGGCCCTTGTTATTATGTGCCATTCACAGTAATTTTGTTACCGGGCCACAAAATCACCAATAAACTGGGCCTATGCTCGAACTCGGTTTCAAAGTAACTTCGTGATAGTCCTGGTCTATAATAGATTTTGTGGCACCGTTGACTAAATTATTGTGAACGGCTCATTAAAACATAAATCTTTTCATTAAGATATTCTGCTTGTCTGCAACATGTTAGACTGGCTACAGCCTGTCAAAATAGGCCTCTGTAAAGTGCATAATTTCTTCTAGTAACGGCTCCACCGCTCCACTGCTTGACTGCAATTGCAGTTTGCAATCTGCAATTGCAGTTTGCAATTTGCAATTTTAAGCAGCAAAAAATGTTAAACAAAACTGTTGTAATCAGTTTTGCAAGCTGTGTCGAATGGTATATAAATTGTTGAAGTTTTTGAACTAAAAACGCCATACAACGAAAGCTATCAAAACACCACGACCATGTCTTTCTTGAACGCATGCGAACGTACAATTTCGAACTCAGAAATATAATATCAAAGTATTACCAGTAGCAGTGGTTGTGGCAGCGGAAAATTGCCATAATCAAATGCATTTTTTGTCAGTCGCCGCCACAGATCAAATAAAATTCGAGGACAAACGATCGCCGAAAGAAAAAAAACAAACTGCGAAGAATATATTTTTTAGCCAATATTGAGAGATTAAGAATTTTTCTACAAAAGGTGGACTGGGGTCCGTAGTCAGTAGCAGATTCAGAAAGGGGTGGTCGGAAGCCCCCCTGTCAGAATTTTTTTGTGATAAAATAGTACGGTTCGTTACCTTACAATTTTTCGCTGACAACAGCATACATAGCATACAGTAATCATTGCGTTTTATAACATTTGTCAGCTCGCCCGCACGTACAGAAAATTCCGGATCCGCCGCTGTGCGCTGTTATGATCTAAAGACAGCTTGTATTGTCGTCCTGGTGTTAAATTGCTAATTCAAGCTTCACACTTTTATTTTTTGCAGAATGAAAATTGACATTTGAGTAAAATAATTTTTTTACAGCCATTACTGATTTTTAGAACACAAAAATGAAAAGGAATTTAAAAAATGTTCGGCCAACTTTTACGAAACAAATCGGGACAAAAACACTATAATGACCAATGGCGCAGTGGTACACAAGGATAACTGTAAGTTTTTTGGTACCGGGGTGTGAAATTACTATTTTGAGATGTTTTGGTGATATTTGATGAATAGAAAATTGAAATAGCGACGGGATGTAAAGTTTTTCAAGACACGACAGAAAAACTGCAAAAACGAAATAATGACTTTTTGGAAAAATTGCAAGGTTCACGACACAGGTTGATATACGAAAACGTCTGGTGTGTACAGTAGTCCAGCTGTAGCCCCAAACTTTATGAACGTATCGACCTTGCGTCGATTTCGTATGCTTAATCTAAGGCTTAAGCATCAAGGGCTCATTCAGGGCGATTGCTGCCCTCAATGGTTGTGAAATATTTAATTGCTACGCGATGCCGCAGTTTAGTGCCCTTCAGTAGAAAAAACTATAAATCCACTGTTGTTACAACACCTACTTGCAACTGTGGCTCTTGTAAATTTCCGTTTCAGATTTCTAGATTTTAGGTTAGCATAACTTGGGTCGTAGGATCAGAATTAGTCTCGTAGCTTGGTTCAGGCTTAGGTTTAAAACTAAATGAAGCTAGAATTGTACAAGAGCGCTGCAACTATTCACTCTGACGGTGAGAAACTAATATATCAGGTTCAACCGGAATTCCTGCAGAAATCCAATTCCTGTTCCTGTTCCTGCATTCAAAGGCGCAGAAAAGAAAAGTTTTGCGGTTTTGCGTCAAATTATGCCTAATCGTTTAAATATTGAAAACATTGTCTTTAAAAAATTGTTGTTTCGGCATGAGTGTTTTTCAATTATTTCAGTTCTGTAAATGAACTGTTTCTGATGTGTTTTCGCAAAACTTGGTGATTAAACACCTCAAAATTTGCGAAAGCCATTTTTGGCATGTTGTCTAAAAATCCCACAGTAATTCGCGAATGAAAGTTATTTCAAATTCTAATTCCTGTTTCTGTTCTGGTTCCTGCAAAGACATTCAATTCCTGTCCCGGTTCCTGCAAAGATTCAATTCCTGTTCCTGCTCCGGCAAAATTATATTCCTGTTGGAATTCTGATAGATATCTAATAATTGATTTTGCTACATTGAATAGTTTTTAACGCATATCACAAACATAGTATAATGCAACGCAATTATGCAGTCAAGGTGACAAGCATTGCGTTTTTATACATAACGTTTTTTTCGACAGTCGACAGTTTCGCGATGTTAAAAAACAATTTATACAAGAAAAACCCATCGTTTCAAATATTTAAATTTAAAATTTAAAGAAAACAAAATAAAACAAAACGCTAAGCTTTTGAGTATTGACATAGTCCGTCTGATTGCCAGGGTTCCAGTCGGAAGTAAATTTTGCCAAAGCGGAATCGGAATCAATTTTTTTGCCGGAGCGAGAATTTAAGTTTTAGTAATTATATCAAAAACTAAAGTGCATGACTTGGCTTTTTGTTGCAGTATGTTTGTCTGTATTGGTCACCACAGTTCTAGTAAAAATTGCTTGTATAGCTCAGACAGTCTTAGCGATCTACTAACCTGTAAAGTTATGATGTTAATGGAGGCCTGCCAATTCTAAGAGCAGCCTGTCAATTCTTAAAGCTCAGGAACAACATGGCCTTATGTTTAAACCCAGTTCAGCATGGGATCTTAGCTAGCTGGCCTACCTCCTATACGACTAGATACAACGCGATCAATTTTCGTGAAACACTATACTATATACTTTAGACCGCAATGAACTGTGGCGCGGTGAAACGTCGTAGAGTATATAATTTTGAAATATACCGGTGAAAACGTAAATTAAATTTTAAAATATCAAAATAATCATTTCAAATAATTGAATGAAGACATATTTCAATTCGTTTGAAAATTTTGACAGATGTCTCCAGCCGAAGATTTGCTCGCAACGATAGTTTCAAAACCTGAAAACACCGATTGAAATTTAAATAATTTTCTGTCGCAGTAGGCGTCAGCGAGTTCGTAGCCACAGGGGGCGCAGGGGAGGCGGCCCCCCCTGGAAGACTTTTTGCACTCGTTGAAAATATTCAACCTTGCCTGTAAGTCCATGAAAACCTTTGTATGACCCAACCTGAAAAAAATTTGTAGCATCCCCTAGCAAGGCGAGCTGGCTACGGCCTGGGCGTCAGCTACGAAGCTAAAAGTTGATACTTACCAGGTCTATGATAATTTTTAGTCGTGCCATAATAATATTTGAGGATGGAAACAACGTAAAAACTTATGATTATCGGTAATACCTTTTTCAAGACAATATTCTCAATGTATTTTAACGATTTATTTGTCACAATTTCGCGAGCAAAGTCACCCACAAACCCGACGCATTTTCTGAATACAAATTTGTTAAAAAATTTGATTTCATTAGAGCTTTCAAAATTGATTTTGGTTTCCAACCCCAAAGTTTTTTCTCAGGTCAGGTCGCACCGGGGGAGGGAGAAGCGTTGAAGGGGCGCTAGGTATAGCCCCGGGCTTATTACTTGTGAACGAGAACAAAGCCAGATTCAAGTTTTCGAACCTTTTTTCAGCAGATTTATTGATGCTAATCAGCAGATATTTAAATATGTTACTAGATTTAGCCTTATGATCATTGAATTTTTTGTAAACTTTGCTTTGTCAATCAATATAGTGTAAGCTTGCTGCTGATGGATCCAAGTTGCCACCCAAGAAATTTGCTTTATTATTTTGTATACACTAAAATTGCGTTTAGCTTCTCGCTCGCTTCGCTCACATGCATCACAACTCGGTTGCCATTTAAGACAACACGTAAATGCTACGTAGTTATTAAATGTGGCGCACGAAAATTGACCTTTTGGCGCTTAAGCGCGCGGAAGTCATTTATTTAGTATGATTATTTAAAACTGTATCGCATTTTTACGTTCAGCTGATAACGTGTACAAGTAAGTATCTGTGGCCCCAACTGTTGATTGAAATCGACCTGGACCATCTGGGATGTTATTTCTCGAAATTAATCAAGTAAAATCTAAATTCATAAACAGTAATGTGTGAATTTTGTCACAAAAACATTCCTTAGCTGGTCGCAAATATATTTTGGAACAGAGTCGTAAACTCTAAATGTGTTAACAGTTTGGTCCAATGTAAACAACAGGGTCACAACAGTATTGTAACCATATTCCTAAGCATCTGCCTAAGCCTAAGCGTAAGAATGAGCATATTCCTAAGCCTACGCCTAACCCAAGCAGAAAAATTAGTCTAAAGCTTGAGCGTAATCTTTTGTATTGAAACCACGCGTAGCGGACCAATTAAAAGCCGGTTTTCTCTAATATACTATTTGTAATCGTTTTCAAAGACATTTATTATAACCGTTACCCTATACTACTAACTGTTGCCTTGGAATTATAATTTAAATTACTTGTGCTGCTTGCTAATATTCTATAACTGCAACGCTTCGGTTGCCACAATGATGATATGTCAGACGTGGTCGCAGAGCAAAGAACGATGCTAGCGATTGATGATGTAAACGCTTTTAATTAGTTTCAGAACTCGATATCGAACACAGAAATATGAAATGGTTCGGACCAGCGACAAAAGACAACTAAAACAAATGTTTTAAACTTAAAATTGCCAGATCAGGAACGATTGGTTATATATATTCACTAAGGCAGTAGTTACACGCAAACAAAAGTACTTGGATTCGGCACCACCAATGGCATCCTCCCTAAGCGAAACCCTGCCAGGTTTTGGATTGAATTAGCAAAAAGGAACAAATCGTACAAAATAATAAATCGGTTCAAAATTAGTTGAAACTGAAACCGGATGCGTAGACAGAGGGTGTTCTTCGAGGCCAACCCCGCACTTCCTATAAATTTTTAGGTCTCAAGGAAACTAAGATCCTGTCATACATTAATGAAACTTGTTTATCCCACTTTAGCATGATGAGCAGGTTTCGGGCCTAGATTTGCTCCTATAGCATGTAGAGGTGGATTTGAACCTAAAAATGACCACCTATGGCATGTTGACCAGGCTACAGACGTAGACTGACCACAACACTTTTCCTGCATTCAATTTGAAAATTTAAAAAACCTAAAACAAATTTTAGAATGAACAACTTTTGAAACTGATTTTGATGAAGACATTCAAAGATTTTTCAAGGCCAATTTCACAACCAATTTTCTAGTTTATCAGTTATAAAAACGACTAAAATACGAGTTAATGTGATTTTTTGTGCAGTTGAATTAACTCGAATTGCATTCTGTATTATACGCCTCAAGCAATTGCAAACTATATTAAATTGTAAGTTCAAAATTGCACAAAATATGTACACCGTAAAAACAAATATCAGCAATAGTATTGGTTTTAAAAAAGAAAAAATATAATCTTGTTGTTCACATAGGTTCCTGTTCTATCTTACGACCGAAAATGGCTAGAATCACTAAAAACGTTTCATTCGTTTTTCTTAAAAAATTGGCAGATTGAAAAATCAGAGGCGACTGTTTCCCACGGGCTTGCAATAGTCCAAGGTAAAATTTTAGACTAATTTTTTGCCTAAACTTAAACTTAGGTTTAAGCATAAGAATAGGCTCACCGTTACGCTTAGGCATATGTTTATACTACTATCACGTTGCTTGATTATTGCTCTCTGATGCGAAGAGAAAATCCAGTTATTAGAAAAAGAATCAATTAATATTTTTGCCAACTAAGACATCGATTAAAGAATAATCGGTACGGTTTTCAGTATCCGGTTCCGGTAAAAATTGGAATTATTGAACGTATATTTTGCATGAGATTCGCAGCAAATAACAGATTCTGAAAACCAAGTAACCATTACAAAATATTACATTAAATGATATCAAAATAATTAATTTCTTACTATAATTCTGCAACACAAATAAATTTGCACAAATTGCTGATTGCACAGAATCGCGTTAGCGGCGTGCGCTAGAGAACTATACAATGCGCGATGATGGCGTACGCCAGTCCTATTGTATAAGACAAAATTTTGCAACAAAAACATTATTATTATTATTATTATTAAACATCTCCAGCGACCAAAAAAATGTTAATTACAAAATACTTAAATTTTAAGAAATTACTTAGCTACTCAATTTAACACGTGCATTTTGTGTAGAAGCAAACTGAACATTAAAGATATAAAAGTTTGCAAGACGCGTTTCTCTATAGTTTTAGCGATCGTTGCCGCAGTTGTAAAGTGTGAAATGTCAAAAATGTCAGTTAATATTATCAGTCAACTTTAGATTTTGAAAATATGTAAAATACTAAAACGGTATTGTGTTAAATACAACTCTATTTGTAGAATAACAAGAACTACGACTCCTGTACAGTTTTCTCTACAATGTTAGACTTAGACTCGGGCTTAAAAAATGTTCGCTTAAGCCTTTGCCAATAATTTAACGTGAGACTAAGCCTTAAATGTATGGGGAGTATACAACATTCACACCAAACTCTGAAAAAAACAATTCTGTTTTACGTACTCTCACTCGGGTAAAATTTCTTTCGACCAGGAGTTCAATATGACAATTTCTTTGAAGTTTGATATAGTAGAATACATGCACTCTCGTAATGTCTGACGAAAAGAGTAAAAAGCACTTTTACAGTTTCTTAGTTTGCCTATTTGATTATACAAGCAGGCCTCCTGGTAGCCAGCATGCCTTGCTAGGGGGGCTAAAAATGTTTAAGGATGAGCATAGAAGCGCTTTCGTTAACTTGCTAGCAAGGAAGGTTGAAATTATTCTTGGGGACCAAAAAAATTTTGGGGTCGTTTCGATTATCCGCCCCCCAACCGTCGTTTTCCCAAAAATGGTTGGATTTTGAAAGGCTTGGGAATGGAATAATGATGAGAGGTCATGAGAAGCCCAAATATGCAAAAATTTTCAAAATCCAACCATGTTTGGCCAAAACCGGCTTGGGGGCGGATAACCGAAAAGATCCAAATTTTCAGGGGTGCTTAGAATCCCTGTTCCCCCCACATTGTCTACGGGCCCGTATACAAGTCTACATAGTTTTTCGCATACTCGTAATTCTTTTGCGTATACCCTCCGCAGACGCCACACAAATTTAACTGATTACTGTTTACCGAGTACTGTTGCGTCGTATTGCAACACAAACATCCATGGATTGTTGGCCATTTCAAGGACCAGGTAAAAATTCAGTTTAAGCTTAAGGTAACCTTAAATCTATTGTGCATCAGCCCAGTTCAAATACTTCCAACACTGCTGCATTAAATTTTCAAAAATCTACATTGTGTAAATCAAATGTATTGTTGAGAAAAGCACTAAAGCTAAAACTCAAATTTTCAAAATAATTAAGAATTATGTAACTTAAAAATTTGCGTCCATTTAATTGCAAACCTTTGAAAAAGCCGACAAAACCTACGTCCATAAAAGACTGCGAGGTGTCACCGGATTCTGCGTGAAAGTGTTTCAAAATTAAATATGAATCATTGTATACTACAAGAGCCAAGTACGGTGTTGGTATTTTATGCTTTTGTTTGTAAATTTAGGTTATAAATACGCTTGGTCACAAGCCTTTGTCTATATTCACTTGTAGATCCAGACGGAGGGTGGATTATTTACGTCACTCGTCAGCAATTTTTTCTGATAAAATGGTACGGTCCCTACCTTACAATTTTTCCCTCACAAAATTTTGTGTAAAAAATACAATTTTCCTCCGTCAGAATCTTTTGTAATAAAATGGTACGGTCCCTACCTTAAAACTTTTCCCGTGTCTCCTCACAAAATTTTTTGCAATTTTCCGTTTCTGCAACGTTTTGTGATTAAATGATAAGGTCCCTCTTACAATATTTGCGTTTCATAACATTTGCCATCCCGCCGGCCCGTCACAAATTTCTGGATCAGCGTCTGTCTATATTAAGGCACAACGCTAAAGCTACGCATACGATATATTGCTGTTTGCAGCAGGTCCAGCTGCTATTTAGTTTTAAAATTGTGTTCTTTGCTGATTTTTTGTGTCTGTCGCAATCAGGCAAACATTTCTTGAGTCACACGGAATTGAATTTCAAATTAAAAAAATCAACAGGTATTAATTATACAGGACTGCTTACTAAACCTAAACTTAAACCTAAGCCTAACGCTTCCCAGTCTTTAAGTCCGTTGGTAGGCCAAACGTATAGAATTTAGAGCCAATTGCTGCCTGAAAAATATGCCTGTATTGTTTACTATCTGAAGCTTACACAGGTCATCACCCCAGCTCTCTTTGCCACGTATTTTCTTACACCTCCGTAACTGTAGCAAACAATTTGGGCCGAAAATCTAAATGGTACTACTGGCTATAGCTTATTTAAGGCATTTAAACAGGACCACAGCCAGAGGGGCCCCAGTATGATGAGCTCTCTGGAAACATTTCGGCCCACAGAGAATGTTCCAAACTTGTTTGTAAGTCATCGAAAACCCTTGTATGTCCCTTAGCCACTTAGCTAGGTGATGTAGCTACGGGCTTACGTTCAAAGCCAGTAGTACCATTTAGATTTTCGTCCCAAATTGTTTGCTACAGTTCGGAGGTGTAAGAAAATACGCGACAAGGATTGCTGGGGTGATGTTCTATGTATACTTCAAACAGTAAACAATACAGGCATATTTGTCAGGCAGCAATTGACTCTAAATTCTATACGTTTGGCCTACCGACAAATACAAGGACGAAATGACAAAAATTTCTTACCAGAAAATATTAAAGGCAATTGTGACCCTGAAACTTGTAACATTTTCACGAAATGACCACAAAACCTATCAGTGGCGGATCCAGGATCTCAAAATGGGGGGGGCCAAAATTTCAAAGGTAATAAACTTATTTTTGACCCATACTGTAATGACCGAAATAAAAGGGGGGTCCCCATTTTGAGTCCCAATATAATTTTTGTCGAGATGCTGTTGGGGGGGGGGGGGGCACGGCCGGGGTGGCCCCCCGTGGATCCGCCATTGAAACCTATCACTACTAAGTAGATAAACAACCATTGCGAGGCGGACCTCCCCCCAAAGCTGAAGTTATAACACTGTCTTACAAGCCGTGGCATTTCTGCAAATCACTGCGTAGACAACATTTTAAAAAAGCAATTAGCAATAAAACAATAAAAATATTGTTTACCCCGTTTTTAAGATAACGATGACGGTTTAGCTGGAGCGGGGTCCATAAACAATACTGCTTGGTAGGGTATCATAAATGAGGAAAAAACAAACCAAAAAGCATCACTTACACCTGGTGAGATGCTAAAGATAAAAAAGAAATGAGTCAATTGATAATCAAAAAAAAAGTGAAAATAATCATCCAAGAATTAGAGACGATGATAATTGTATAATTACGATAAGGTTTAAAACAGTGTTCATTGTTGGAGACGGGGTTTTTTTCAAAAATGGTAACAACCTGCGTAATGCTTACCGCAACGCATTTTGTTTGCAAAATGTAGTACAAGTCACAAGTTGAATTTAAAATTACTATGCTAGTAGGCCCGTAGTCAAAAATTAACCAGAGAAGGCTCAGAGCGCCCCTGGAAGAATTTTGCTCGATCTTTAGAACATTTTCAACAATGTTTGTAAGTCATCGAAAACCCTTGTATTATGCTCATCCTGGAAAAAATTTAGCCTCCGTGGCAAGGGACCTATCTCTAGTAGGTTTCATTTTAGAGAGTTTTAATTTGCATACTTTGATATAATTGGATAAAATTTAGACTACCCTCCTACTCGTCACCTTGAGCCTTGTGAGCAAAGGCCCTTCAACTGTTTCTGCCCTTGTACGATTTCTCTTCACTGGAATTTTTTGCCGTGTACTTGCCACTCGTGACGAAGGACTGATGAAATAAGATGCGTTTTGCGCTTAACGGTGTTTAAAAATTTTCAGTTTGCTTAAACATAGCGTAGGAAGGCAGAGTCATTGGAATGCTTCCAGTATATCAACTCAACTTTCTTTGACTCAAACTTGATGAAGAAACGTACACTTGTCAATGTAGACATACATCATCTCTTTAAGTTGTTTGCAGATATGAATAACATTAACCTTAACTGCCCAGCCACTCCTGTGATTTTGTATTTAAATAATCTGCTGTTAAACCACTAATCTACTTTCAACGCAAACCTATGTATTTTGGCTATTAAAGGTTGAACTTTTTTCAAATCCAACTTCAATATTCCGTTCAACTGTTAGCAACTAAAACAACGTTGAGCGGTGTTTTACCCAAATCTATATATTAAACCAGTTTCATTTTACCACAAACGGACCACCTGTCAATCAAACGTCAACGGCCTTTTCCGGCCCGCCTGTTGAATGGTTTAAGTTTAAAAAGCATTCTGATATCAAACCATATACATACCTAAACGCAAATCATTAAAATATATTATGTTGAGATTCAATTTTGTGAGTACCACTCATATCTTCTAAAGAGTTTTTTCGTAAAATTTCTAAAAATTAATTGGATAACAATCCATTTCAAAAAATTTGTTGGATAACAAGCCATGTCTAAAAATTCATTGGATAACAAGCCATGTCTAAAAATTCATTGGATAACAAGCCATTTCTAAAAATTCATTGGATAACAAGCCATTTCTAAAAACTCATTGGATAACAAGCCATGTCTAAAAATTTATTGGATAACAAGCCATTTCTAAATATTCATTGGACAACAAACCATTTCTAAAAATTCATTGGATAACAAGCCATGTCTAAAAATTCATTGGATAACAAGCCATGTCTAAAAATTCATTGGATAACAAGCCATGTCTAAAAATTCATTGGATAACAAGCCATTTCTAAAAATTCATTGGATAACAAGCCATTTCTAAAAACTCATTGGATAACAAGCCATGTCTAAAAATTTATTGGATAACAAGCCATTTCTAAATATTCATTGGACAACAAACCATTTCTAAAAATTCATTGGATAACAAGCCATTTCTAGAAATTTATTGGATAACAAGCCATTTCTAAAAATTCATTGGATAACAAGCCATGTCTAAAAATTCATTGGATAACAAGCCATTTCTAAATGTTCATTGGATAACAAGCCATTTCTAAAAATTCATTGGATAACAAGCCATTTCTAAAAATTCATTGGATAACAAGCCATTTCTAAATATTCATTGGATAACAAACCATTTCTAAAAATTCATTGGATAACAAGCCATGTCTAAATATTCAATGCATTACAAACCCTTTCTAAAAATTCATTGGATAACAAGCCATTTCTAAATATTCATTGGATAACAAACCATTTCTAAAAATTCATTGGATAACAAGCCTTTTACGCGTCAGCTCAGTTGTGAAAAATCAGTGCGGGTCAACAGCTTAAGGTAATGGCAAAAAATTCAGTATATATGAAAAATAAGCGATTTTTTGAATTAACACCACGGACCAGTAATATTTCGTATTTGTTTCGACAAATAAATTGCAGCCTCGTTAGCAAATTAATAATCACATAGCTAAATTTAACCAATTTCTGCGCAAATTTTAAAATCAGCAATCGCAAGTTAGGTGATCTGAGCCATATAGAAATATGCGGTGATAACACCAGACCAGTTCAGAAAGGACATTTTTAAAATTCTATTTTCTAATAAAACAAATACTAAAAACGTTTCCAAATAGACAAAAACTTCAAAAACAATAAAAACAATTTTACACCCAAGTTTTAAACCGCTTCAGCGAATGAAAAATAGGCTTTTACCAGTTGTCCTTCACTACAGCTGTCTTTAGCGAATCTGGTTTCTATCTGTGTATGGTTTAATGTTTCACTGGGTTTCCAGTTCAAGGCGAATGTATATTAGTATTTGGATAGTGCTGAACGTAGTAATAGCGTTGTCTGTGTATTAAAAAAATGAAACGACTAAACTTGTACTTATACAGTTTTAACCATTAAAAAATTTAAGCGAATCCTTAGAAACAACTTCTGTAGATTTCGTGAAAGCCCGATGATTGGTTTATTCCAGAAGCGAGCATTTATGCTAAAAATTATCAAGCTTTGGTCTTATCCGAACCAATTTATAAGATTGGAATATTGACCTTAGCGGCCATATTCTTAATTCTGGGCCGGTGTATAGAACAGAGCCGTAGCAGCAGTATAAGCATATTTCAAAGCGTAAGCGTACAAGAAGGAGGTAATGCCTAAGCCTAAGCAAAAAATAGTCTAAAACTTAAGGTAACTCAATTTCAGTCCTGCAAAAATACGTTCCGCCCTGATCTTTACATGAGCCCAAATCTGTATGGCAAAAATTGTAAAGTAATAGGTCTTCAGACAAACAATACGTTGCATAGTAGACTGACATATAAAAAGCAACGCAGCTTTAAAATGTCAAAGATCACCAATGCTTTGGTTCAACAGTTAATAAATTATCGCCAACTGGTTACAAGTGCTACACACATTTGAGAATATCAGACTGCTCACTTAATCCTAAATTTAACTCTAAATTCACTGTTAGTTAAAATAAAAAAATTTCACATTTTACTCAATACGTATCATGATAAGATATGAGTTAATCTTTACTCAGGCGCAAGAAATATATAGCCAAACCATATTTTGATATGACTTAAATTGTGCCCTTGGAACCAATTTATAGTAAAAAATGTCATTTTCACTTCACCGTTCTTAGACTATCACTGGAAATAAAATACAATAAATGGTCAGGAATGTAAATAGTTATACAATTTCTATCGCCAACCCGTTAATCTTCGCGATTTTACTGAAGACGTTTGATATAAGCTAAACATTCTAATTTTTTATTGGAAATTACGCTGGAGCACAAATATGTTACCACTGAAAAGTAACACCGCATTCTAGATTGGGTTTTTCGTTCATGATTTGGAAACGGTTTAAGACCATAAGCGTGGTTTAGGCTTGGGCCCGATATTGTCTTAAGTCAAAGGTCGCCTTAAAAGTCGTGTCGCTGAGAAACCAAGCCATTGTTTAGTCTCTAAGTAACATTCGTAATTTTGTTACTTCCTGGATTGACAGGCCCGGTTTCATTTTTACATTGTTTCTGGAGGAAACGATATTTGTTCAATCAAAACTGTATAACAAACCTCTTAAAATGAAATCTGGTCAGATTAAAATCACTTTTTGGTATTCATATTATACCAATATTTCTGCAAAGTTTTTTTACCAGACTCAAAATTATAAACCGTACCATTGTCAGCTCAACATACTACAGGTGCAATGGTAAGTCTAAAACCGTTTCAGGACGGATAAATGTTAATTTTACATCACTTACAGCTAAAACTTTTGCGAGGGTGGGATTTAATCACTTACAGCTAAAACTTTTGCGACGGTGGGAGCAAACTTACCACAAGGTTACGCTACCCTGGCCACTTTCTAGCTATGCATTCAACCGTAAAATGTTTTTCGTTCACGATCGGGGCCGAATATAATTTTGAGCACAATCACTTTTTTAATTTAATTCTTTATTGGAATTGCAGCAGTTTAATTTGCAATAAATATACACATAATGGCACTCGCAGTGTTTGCGAGTTTGCAGCGTAAAGCTTAACCAAATAGCTGAACAAATATGATAGCTGTTAGCCTATTGGTTGCTGGGTCGATATGAAATGCCTCAAGGACGTAAACTTTACAGACACACAATTCTTGAGCCGAAAACGTCAATTTGGCAACTAAACCTAATGTCGCATATGTGTTTAATGCTTGGATAAAACAAAAACCATAAGAAAAAAGTAAGATTAAACTTGGCAAGTTATTTCACAGTGATTCCGAGCCCGTCAACAGAGGGAGTCAGAGGAAGCTCAGTACACTTGAAAGAATTTTGACCCCCTAGGAAACTTTAAACCTTGCTTGTAAGTCATCGAAAATCCTTGTATGCTTCTCCTAAAAATATTTAACTCCGTAGTAAAGTAAGCTGGCTACGTTTCTGAATCATTCGCAAATGGGCCGCTGCTGTTTTCGGAAATGTTTTCGGTCATACGTTTCCTATTTATGTGCCAGAGCTGGGGCATAAAATTCAAACGTAAGCCCTATTCACACGTCCAAGTTTTTGCTGCGAGAACTTGCAGCTGCAACTTGCACTTGCAGGTTTTTCCAAAATCTTGTTCGAAAAACTTGCAGCTGCAAATAATTCATTAAAAATCAAAGCTAGGAATGTTGTTCACATGTGTGAATAACCGATACAAGTTCAATGAATTTATTGCAACCGCTTCCTCATTGGCTGATGAAAAAATGCAAGTTCTGAGTACAATTTGCAGCTGTATGTTCTCGCAGCGGAAACTTGCACGTGTGATGAATAGGGCCTTAATTTAAATCCGAGTATTACTCAAGTAACTTTTTAGAAAATTTTAACAAAATTTATAAGCAAAAGTTACTCAACGTGAACTAAATTTCGCAACGAGTTCCTTTATGTAACAAGATATGAGTTATGAATGGTACTGTTTTTGATAGCTTCTCAGACGTAAACGTTCATAAATTTCTAAGTTTGATATATGTAGAAGATGTCCACTTTCTAGCTTTACCTACATTTTGGGTGCACTGCATACACATTCAATGATTATCACTACTAAGCTTCATCGTTGATACTATATTTTCTCGTGAATTCGATTCAAATAATCTCAATTTCTTGTTTTGCGTTATTTAAAAGTACAGTTTGGCTTTAAAACTTGAACAAATTTTGAATTTTGTAAAATATTTCACAAACATTTTTGTTTCTAAATTCAACATATGGAGACAGTTTACTATTTTGTGATGTCTTGATTTTACAGGCGTATTTTGTCGCCGCGTTTGAATACTGTGTTTACGCCATGAAAATGATAAATGTATATTGTCTGCATGCAATACGGCGTTCTAAAAGTCGTCTAACTGTAATAGTTGAAAACGGTATATTTTAGCAAATGGTTAACGCTCATAACAGGAACAAAATAGTTGCAGAAATTAAGTAGTTAAAATGGTCACTTTTCCGATAAGATGGTTTCGTAAAATTTTTAACGTCGTAATTGTTGTAGAAAATTTGAGAAACATAAATTGAAAAATTTACTTAAAGTTTCAAATTTTTTGAAAAATGTCAATGAATATCTGTACTGTAGTGTATAATTTAGTTGAAGCCAGGGTTCCAACAGAAATAGAAATTAAATACTTAGTTAAAATGGTCACTTTTCTAACAAGATGGTTTGATAAATTTTTAACGCCGTAAAATTGTTGTAGCAAGTTTGAGAAACTTCGTTTGACAAATTTACTTAAAATTCCAAACAATATTTTACAAAATGTCAATGAATATCTGTAGTGTATAATTTAGTTGGAGCCAGGGTTTCAACCGAAATAGAAATTAAGTACTTAGTTAAAATGGTCACTTTTCCGACAAGATGGTTTAATAATATTTTTAACATCGTAATTATTGTAGCAAGTTTGAGAAACTTTGATTGAAAAATGTACTTAAAGTTTCAAATATTTTGAAAAATGTCAACGAATATCTGTAATGAACAATTTAGTTGGAGCCAGGGTTCCAACAGAAAGTATACATTTTACAGGAAGCTGGAACAGGCGCAGGAATTGACTTTTTTGCCTGAAAATCAACTACAGATAAACTTCCATTCAAGAAATCGCTTAAAGTTTTAAACAATATTTAGCTAAACGTCAATGAATAGGTATTTAACGCAGTGAGTAATTTAGTTGAAGCTAAACAGAAAGTACAATTAACAGAAAGCAGGAACAGGAACAGAAATTCGCTTTTTTCACTGGAACCTTAATTGTGATGATAAATACTGCTAATTGACTATAACACAGAATGAAGTATGTTTCTCTGATTAATGCTGCGATCTTGCGGCACTCTCTTTCCTCACAGTACGCGTTTGTGCGATGTCGTTCATGAGCAGGGTCAGAGCAGCTGCCACCACGCGCCTTCCGTTTGGGGGGCCCACCCCAAAGACGATCCCCCATCCTAACAATTTTTCAAATAAAAAATATGAAACATACTTTGAACATTGCAACTAGCGCCCACCCCGGAATTTTGGACAGTCCCCCCAGGCTGCTCCGGTCACTGTTTATGAAATCCTACTTTTGTATTAAACACAGTCTGTGCTGCGCTGTAAAAATCATGGCAAATTTAAGTCAGTTTTTTTTTTCAAATTCGACAATTAAAACAAGACAACGTTTGTAGAATTCACCGGATACTAATACTTATTTGCAACGGTTTTAGCGTTAATTATTTATTTAGGAATTATTTCAGTTTAAAAATACCGCCTTTAACAAATCTCCAAATTGCTTTGAAGTAGGGAACTTTAGCAACCAGCTACATAATTAATGCTTCAAACGAAATAAACGGCATTTTTACACATTAGCCACACTTGCACCATAGGCTTATGCTCGGACGCAGCTTTAGGGAAGGGTTACGTGAACCTAAAAACCTTAAACGTAACTGAGGGAAAAACATACGAGAGCCGAGGCTGCTTTTAAAATTTTCAGGCACCGTGGGAAATTTGTAAAATTCTGCGTATAACGTTGTATTCTCAATGTTTATAGAACAAACGGCCAATGTTACCTTTAGGAGCGTAACAGTAAATTAACCGAATTCCTAAGCCGAAGCCTAAGCCTAAGCATTTTAAAAGTGTGCTCCTAAGCCTAAGCATAAACCTAAGCCCAAGCAAAAAATGTAATCTAGAATGTAAATCTACTGTTTTATAGACCCACCCAGAAACCTGGACGCCCTTTAAAGTAACATGGGCCGAATAAACCATGTGGCATATTTAAAAATTTCAAACTAATCGCTTCAAGTGTCTGCGTTTGAAACTCCGCTGCCTACAGATAAGCGATAAATTTGAAATGAAATATTAATATTTAGGTTTAATATTAAGCCTATATTAGACCAGAACTATGGTGTGATAGACTAAATGTAATGAAAGTTCCGGCACAATTTCAATATATTGCCTTGAGTTGAATTGCGCTGAGGTGTTGCTAATTCCACGCCATCATGTAGTCTTGAATGTCCCAAGATCAGATGTGTAGGTGGGTATAAATATTTTTACCCGACCCGAGCTGTGTAAAATGCCTTTAGCCGCGACCTACCTTTAACTACCGTTATTTGTTTCTCTTCTGCATTCATTAAAAATACTTGTCAATTTTCTTGAGTATTGTTGTTTCAACTCGGTCTATGCCAAAAAAGGACTATAGTAAGTTACAGGATATAACCATTAACGATAGGTGAAAAACACGTATTCAAAGATAAACAAATTTTGCCGGAACTAGAATCCGCAATGAGATATACCTGCGCAGTTAAAAATACACTGTAAATACCATTGAGTTGATTTTGACTCAAAATGAGTTGAAACCGGTTAAAAGAATGAGCTTTGATTTAGGTCTTTCAGAACTCATAGTTCTGAATTGATTGAACTCATTCTGAGCTAATTACTCAACTTACCCGGAATTAAATCAGCTCAGAGTGAGGTTTTGATGGTTCCTGTTATTAACTCGGAAATAACCAGAAATGACCAATTCGCAGTTAATCTTTAAGGTTCTTTTTAAAAATCCTACGCAAGTAAAACTCATAAAAATTACTCGAAAGTTACCCGGGGCAATGATCTACCGAGCGTATAAGAGGAGCGCGCCCATACACTTGACCATCGGTGATTTCAAAGTATTCCGTGGGTCTGTGTAATTCCGGCAGACGATTCCGGAGAATTCCGGAACCTTGAAAATGTATGATTTATCACGAATTAGCTGTACTGGTTGCTATTGGCAAAAGCCAGGCCCTGAAAAGACATTTGTAATATATCGAATAACTGAAGCATTTCGAAAACCTAAAAGCTATACCGCGATGTGAGAATGTCAGTTCTTGAGTAGAATTTCTTACAAAACGAATATGCCGACGCGACCTGTCCAAACAATCTTACGAGCTCTCGCAGCAGCACTGCATATGCTTCGTAAGTTTTCTGGCAGTTCCGTCAAACCCGGGGTATCCGTAATAATAGTGACCGTTCAAACGGTCTACGAAGTCTTAACGATTGGCAAACGCACTGGTTATATCCATTCCATCCTAGCAAACAAATTTCATCTTGGTCCATAGCACGGTTTTATCCTTTGATCGTTCGAAATCACCAGAGTTGACTTGAACTGTTACCATTTTGGAAGAATCATCAATTGATACCTTATGGAAGATTATAATCGATCCAGGAACTGCTCTTATCAAAATAAGCAAATGTTTATGAATTCAAAAAGCGTTTCAAAACTGCGAAATATATTGCACCTGTGTTTAAGTTATCATTCACTGAATAATTTTTAACTAAAGCGTTTGTGTGGGTCGAAATTGTACTATGAAATTGTGTTCGTCGTCGAACGCTAACAATAAAAATTATTAATTCGGAAGTCATTTCCACGGTAGCAAGTTATATTCAAGCAAATTTTACCTAAAGCAACCGTCATACAGTGTCGGATCCGAAGCGACGCTGGGAAATGTATCCTCTGCACTGGACTTGCTGTGCTGAAAATTTTGCGATGAAAATGGTCTATTTGAAGCTCAAAATATGTTGTCGCGCAAAAAATATGTGAAAATTATGGTTTGTTCACAACAGGGTTTCGACCGGAATGAAATTTAGCCGGAAACGGAATTGAGCTCGGAATTCAAAAATTTGTTGATGGAATCTGAATCCAAATTGCAATTTTAGTTTTGATACTTGGTTGATTATTTGAAAGATAATTTCAGAAACGTTAAATTCTTTGGCTGTTTTTGAAAATTAGATTTAGTTCGGATTTACTTGAAGCTACCCCTCAATGAGAAAGCTTCCACCCACAGTTTCAGAGACTGTGTCAACCAAGCGATGCAACAATTTTAGCTGACTCAATAATGAGTTGCTTAGTGTGGGGTGGTTTCCAGAACGACAGTCCTTATCCTGGTTATTGTCCGTTCAAAATACCGGAAATTCCGGGGAAACTGGAACCCACAGTACCGGAGCAGACAGGGGTTGGGGCTCCCCACAAACTGCAGGACAAGGTCCCCAAACTCGCGAACGAGAAGCCAGACACAATTGAAAAGTTTGGCGTTTTATAAGGAGTATGGTATGGTGGCTGCTGCGGCCCTGCTCGTGAGAAAAATAAATTAAAATTAAATCAAAAAGTTTGGGACTGTCCGTAAGAATGTTCCCCTTAGATTTGTGTAATGTGGGAAAAATTACAAAAGTTCCACAAATGCACCCATGCTAATTTTTGTATTGAGAAAATGATCCAATTGAATTTTGCCAGCGGTTAATGGCAAATACACCAGGGGGAATGCAACTGTGCCACCGTCATATTATAGTGAATTCTGGGTACAGACGATTGCCTATTTTAGCATTAAAGCTTTTCTGATGCTACAATAATAGTTCGGTAAATTCAAAACAGTCGTTAACTGCTGTCACACAGTGTTTCTTGATTAAACCAGTGTAACCTAACACCTTTAGTTTGCCTAACTTCTGAAATTAGCGGTGCAGTGAAAAACAATTTTACCCATTTGAAAACATTGGCTAATCATTTTGCTGTCATTCTGTGCCATGAACTAAATATGTATCGGTCGCATTTTGTTTAACAAAAATAGACCAAGCTTTAGTTCAGAGTAAAATATATGCTCGTTGTTTGTTTGTTTGTTTGTTTGTTTGTTTGTTTGATTGATTACTAGTTTGTTGTTTGGCTGGTTTGTTTGCTTGTTCATTCGCTATATCGGTACGAACTTATAACGGTCGGTTAATGCGAAAGTTCCAATAGATGTATCAGAACGGCGTCAATTTTACAGATTTGAATAAGATTTATAAAATAACGTTTCTAATCGGCGTTGGAATAAAGCGCCAATGTATATCCAGTTTGTTTATCTGCGGGACAGCAATAAAGTAAGTTTAAGCTTTAGACGATTTTTTTGCTTAAGCTTAGGCTTAAGTATAAGCTTATTCTTACGCTTTAGGCTTAGGCTAAGGAATATGCTTATACTACTGTTACGGCCCTGTTCTACTATACATTGGCCGAAATAAGAAACAAATATTTTATTAAATTTTGATACATAAATAAACTGGCCATACTAAAACTGAAATATGGTACCAAACATTGCTGCGTTAAAGTTTGATTTCAAATTGTATAAAAATGTGTAAACTCAAGTTTTGTAAAAATACATTTTTAGCCATTTAGGCTTCAGCCAAGAATTTCCACAATTTGGACTGAAAAATTTGGTTCATATTTGTTTCAAATTTAGCTACAAGAACTACTATAAAAATTGCATCTTCTAAAAGATTTCTGTGGTCATTTTGTACGATTGGAAATGGTCAAATGTTTGATACTTAAATCTAACACAAACAATTCTGCTTTGTATGTTTTCTTGAATACTCTAAACAAGGCCCATAATCTCAAATGTGTATAGCACCTATCATCAGTTGCAATAGGTTTTCAAATTCACGAACTCGCGCTGTTGCGGATCTCAAAATTTGCACATAAGTGAAAAACATCAAATTTGAAATATATGCGGATTTTCGAAACTCGTTATTCAATGAGTCAAAGGTTACGTGACCTATCGCCGACTGCTGATAGGTGCTACTGTAGCGATCCGAATAACAGCGGGTAATAAGAGGGAGGGGTCCCATTTTTGGTCCCAATCAATAGGAGTCCGTATTCCTAATAAGAGTCCGTAGCCAGATAGAGTTCATTCCTAAACCCTAATTAGAGTTCATAAATGTCAATTATCCCTAATTGTAGCGCATAAATGACTCCAGGACCAAATTAAGTTGACTACGAAACTTTAAAGCGTACTTAAATTTTGAAAGTACATTCCTAAGTATAACCTTGCATTATCGCTCAAGCTATTGACACATTTTAAATAAACGTTTAATTCAACGGGTAATTGCAGTACCGGATATATATCAGTAACGAAGGGTGGCGGCGTGTGGGTTAAAAATAAATAACAATCCGTAACCGAATAACAGGGGATACCCTTTGGAGAGGCCAAATAAGCATCAGCGAATCACTCTTATCCGGGTCAGCACAGTAAACACATTTAAGAATACGGGCGCAGTAGTCTTCTAAACAAATGCACGTTAACACATAACCAAAGGTAAATTTTTAATATAACATCATTTTAACTTGTAAACACAAATTTTCCATTGTTAAAACCTAATCTAACAATAAAGACACCATTGCCAATGGTAATGTAATTGTGTTAGTTCTATTAACTCGGGCCTTTAGCCAGGGTGATCAAAGTAGTGAGCGCTCAGCCCTCATGCAAATATATTGGGCCACCTTAGAAAATGTTCAATTTGTAAGTCAACAAAAACCCTTGGGTATGCCCTCGTAAAAAATATTGTCAACCCCCCTAGCGAGGTGAGTTGGCTACCCGTCTGTCTAAACTGTGAAGATAACCCGAATGCCTAAATGTTAGCATTGAAATATCAGGTTTGTGTAACAATTAAAACGACTTCCGATTTACAACAGCATTCGATGGTTTTGCTCTGTTTGCCGATTCACTAAATTTTGGTCGATAGCAAAGTGGTATTATATCTTCTTGAACGTATTAAGCGCACACAGTAATTTTGGATCACACGAGATGAATATCACTCAAGATCTAAAACCATATTTCAATCAATCAAACCTTTAAACTTTAACAAGCAGCCACTGAAAGGGTCACAGAGACGGGGCACACATAACGTGTATCAAACAGAACAGGGCCGGAACAGTAGATAAGCCTGTTCCTAAGCCTAACCCTAAGTCTAATCGTAAGTCTAAGTGCAAGGAAGTGCCTATTCCTAAGTCTAACCCAAGCCTAAGTGTAGCCTAAGCAAAAAAGTTAGTCTAACGCTTAAGCTGACTCTGTTACAGCCCCGCAGGAAAACGTTCCGGCCCTATTCTATACATTTTGAGTTTAGTAAACATTTGTTAAATGATCCAGTGTATTTTATTGCTATTAATAACAGCTAATTGCTTTAGCTTGGCGTACGTTACAATGAAACTTATTAGTAAATAAATTGAAATCGTGTAACCTGAGCGGACAAATACCATTACTGATAGTCAAGATGTTTTGTCAAAGCCGGAACCGGAGGTTGGCGTGGTGAGACAAAATTACGCAGTTAAACCAATGTACAAATTGTTAGACTTTGAAGCAATTTCAGTAGTATTGTCAAAAGTTACTCTTTAAGCGTCTTGTTGAGAAATCTTCCACGTTTCGAATTTCAAAAATCGCTCGAATTTTTACTAAGGAACCTAGTGCCCGACACAACTTTTTATATATGAAAACGTTCCTACTGCATGTGACGAAACATACATGGAAATTTTCTACAGGAACATATGTCGATTTTTTGTCTGACTCAAATACAGACTTTCAGTTGTACCCCTGATACATGGAAAACCCAGCCGTTTATTCTTATATTCAAGTAAAACAACGTAACACTGGTTTAATATAGCTAAACCTAATGCATTTTGTTACCCAAGCTCTAGGTGGGTAAAGAATTTCCGAAGTTGTATGTTGAGCCTCGTGTAGGTGTCAAATGTTTTGGATCCGCTGTTCCGCCCTCTGCAAAGTAACCCCTTTATTTCAGAGGTCCGCTGGGCGCCTCGGTTCCGCTATCCGCTGCAATGTCTGCTCGTGCCCGTAATCAGATGCGGGCATGAGGTTCAGACCCCTGGAAGAATTTTGATCCCGACTATAATATTTTCAACCTTGCTTGTAAGTCATTGAAAACCCTTGTATGCCCCTCCTAAAATACGGTTAGACCACTTCTAGCACGGCGAGCTGGCTACGCACTGGTGCCCGTTTTTGTGATAAGTTGCGCACATGTCTAAAAATATAACCCTTATGCAAGAACCACCACGAGCATGCAGTCTCAGCGAAATGTTTGCCTAATAAAATATTAGCTTTAATGCCAATGAATATTCGATGGGAAAAACAATAATACACAAGTTCTTGTCTTTTGATCAAATATTTGGTAACGTGATCCTGAACAGAATGCTACCATTTAAATCAACCCATATTAATACGCAATATCGGTTAGTTTAGTATTTTAGAACTTAAAATTATATTTACTTTTTATCAAAAACCATTTCGTCATAGAAGGTTTGAATTTAAAACTTTGCGTATTCAAATTTTCCTGAGATATTGCAGCTTGGCCATCGTACTCAGTGACCCAAATAAAAGAGAAGGACTGATATTTATTTGGCTTCTCCAGAGGATACGCCCCCTGTTATTCGGTTACGCACTGTTATTTATTATTTACCCGCCCTCCGCCGCCCTTTGTTACTCATATACATCTGGTATTGCAACTCACCGTTGAATTAAACGTTTATTTGCCTTGCATCAAAAACTTGATTGATAATCCAAGGTTATACTTTGGAATGTACTTTCAACACTTAAGTATGATTTAATATTTCGAACTCAAATTTATTTGGTCTTGGAGTCATTTATGCAACACTATTACAGATAATTGACATTTATGAACTGTAATAAGTAACTCTATCCGTTTACGGACTCTTATTAGGGATACCGACTCCTATTGGTTGCGACTCAAAATAAAGACCCCCTGTTATTACCTCCCCCTCTTATTCGGGTCACTACAGTATATATGTATTAAATTCAATCAATCAAAATACGTGTCTGTATTTGTTTCCTCCTCGGTAAGCACCGGAACTTGTGATATTTTAGAATTTTACGGTAACGAGAATATGACCGTTTTGGAACATTTCGTAATTTCTCTTACGAAAATAATTTTCAACAAATAAAACTGAAAGGGTTGCAGCAAAAACCTTCGGTGTTTGTCCTGTCCGAATCCGATACTGAATAAAAAACTAAACATAAATTGTAAAAATAATGGCCAATGTTACTTTAAGGGGTGTAACAATAGATTTTAAACGTATTCCTAAGCCTAAGCCTAAGCGTTGCAAAAATGTGTTCCTAAGCCTATTAAGCCTAAGCCTAAGCGTTGCAAAAATGTGTTCCTAAGCCTATTAAGCCTAAGCCTAAGCGTTGCAAAAATGTGTTCCTATGCCTATTAAGTCTAAGCCTAAGCGAAAAAATATATTCTAGAATTTAAACATACTCTATTATGGACACACCAGAAACCGGGACGCCCCTTAAAGTAACATGGGCCAAAGTAATAATAGCTTCCTTAGCACCTTTACTCATCTATGATACCTCTGAAACGCTACTTCACAGTTTTTTATTTCTGTTAATTGAGCTGAAGCTGGCATTTCGTTTACTGCAGCTGTAAATCTAAGCTGAAATAACGATAAATATAACCTTGTTACACTGTTAACAGACCCATAGCCAGCTCACCTTGCTGGGGGGCTAATAATTTTTCAGGAGACGCATTTAAAGGTTTTCAATGACTTACAAGCAAGGCTGAAAATCTTCTAGGGGGGGCAAAATTTTTGCGTGGGGGCTGAGCCCCCTTGGACCTTCCTTGGCTAAGGGCTCGAATGTTACATTTGGCAATCTACAGGATACCGTTCACAGATTGAGTCAAGTCACTCCCGCCATCAACTAAAGCAGGGTGGCAGTTGACCTCATACCATAGCGAAGCAGAAAGGTGTGAAAACCTGACTTGATACCATAAACGATGGAACAAATTTTACTTGATACTACTCGAGTAAAACTTAGAAATATTTTTCTGCAATTTTTCCGTTCAACTTTGAAAAAATGATGTTGGATCTTCTAATTCCACACAGTTTGTTATTAGCTAGTCTTGCACCAGGTTCTCGGTAAATTAATCGTCTGAAACGGCTGTTGGGGGGGGGGGAACCTGTTTCTTGTAAAGACAGTTGCAGTACCAGATATTTAAACCAATTTGGAGAACTGAAAAACTATTCCCTGATCTGAGAACGTCTGTTCTCGGTCTAATTTCGCCTATTTTTTTAAAATCTATCATTCCAAAGAGGCTACTGTATTGACCCGAATAACAGGGGGGACTGATATTTATTTGTCTTCTCCAGAGGGTACCCCCCTTGTTATTCGGTTACGGACTGTTGTACTGCAATTATCCGTTGAATTAAACGTTTATTTGTCTTGTGTAACCAGCTTGAGGGATAATACAAGGTTATTCTTAGAAATGTACTTTCAAAATTTAAGTATGCTTTAAAGTTTCGAACTCAAATTATTTGGTCCTGGAGTCATTTTTGCACTACAATTAGGGTTAATTGACATTTATGGATTCTAATTAGGGTTTAGGGACTCTATCAGCTTACGGACTCTCATTAGGGATACGGACTCCTATTGATTCGGACCCAAAATGGGGACCCCTCTTATTACCCCCCTCTTATTCGGGTCAGTACAGTATTGTTCCGCCAATGTGTTTTACATTGGTCTAACTGATGCGTGATGATAGCTATTCAATCATAGCAAAAAAATTTTAGCTTTGTGTCCCATCACTGTCTTCGATCCCTTGAAATCACCGGGCGAAAAAAAGCTTTACTTCATACCTTTGGTAAGACACTTGATGTCTTATGGGTTAACCTTACTTGATCTCAGTTAATATTTAGAAAACTATGAAACAATCAACGTTAAAAAATCTCTAAACCTGTAGGTAATGTCTTAGCAATTCAAGACGCTCTTAAACCTCAAAGCTGGTTAAAATTGCAGTGCAAACAATAAATATTTAATATTCGAAAATATCAAGCCTTCAGAGGTCACACCACATTTACTCAACTGTAAACCATGCTCTAAGCTAAGGTCATCGCTTTTAGACCGATACATAGACACGATGCTTGTAGAGAACGCTTAATCAAATTGAAATGCTGCTTAATTGGCTTTTAATTATACGAGAAGAGCGCGTTTAAGATGTTGTGAAGGTTGTCTCATCTTGGGAAGAAGCTAAATTGAGGATTATGTGGGCCCCTTAGCCAAAGGGGTGCCAGGAGGGGCTCAGCCGCCTTGGAAAAATTTTGGCCCCTTTGAAAATTTTTAACCTTGCTTGTAAGTCGCCGAAAACCCTTGTATGTCCCTCCTGAAAAGTTTTAAAACACTCCCTAGCACGGTGCGCTGGCCAAAGACCTTGGATTATGGCGGAAAATTGAAATCTAAAATTAATTTTGAAATTTAATTGACTACTAAAATACTTAAACTATTGACTTGGTTGCTGGAAAACTAATATTTTCTAAAATCAAATCCATGATATTTGGTCTTCAGAAACGGTAAATAGATTTTAGCAGGGGAGCCTGAAGAATGGTCCCATGTAAAGATCACGGGCGGAGCGTTAATATTTTGTGGAACTAGAAAAAAAGGGTATGCTTAAGTTTTAGACTAATTTTTTTGGCTTGGCTTTGGCTTAGGCTTAGGAATATGCTTATAATACTGTTCCGCCTCTGTTCTTTAAATTGGCCGAAGAATGGAAGGAAGAAACTATCTTTCGGACTTTTAAAACTTTTGTTTGAGTATTTAAAGCAAAAAATTTCGTTTGGTTTCTCGCTCGCTTCGCTTGCTAAGTTTAATTTTTGTAAAAAAATGAACAAAATGGGGCAGCTATAGTAAAAAACAGGCAAACGCTGTTTGCAAACCAGCTAATTATCTCACGTTGAGTTCGCTAGGAAACATAGAAAAATTTAAAACTTCTTGTGAAAATTACTAAACTGAAAATGAACTTCTTCAATTGTTACATTTATTAAGTCATATTTTTGACACAAAATTTAAATTTTGCAAATATTCAACGGATTCTTACGACCGACAAGTAGGCATTTTAACGGCAGTTTTTGTACATACTACCATAGCTTCAATTTAAGCTCTGTCACAAGCAGTGGCGGATCCAGGATGTCAAAATGGGGGGCCAAAATATCACAGATAATAAGCTTACTTTTGACCCGCACAAAAACCACGAATTATTGTCATAAAATTGCTATATAATTTTTGTCGAGATGCTGTTGGGGGGACCACGGCCGGGGTGGCCCCCCGATGGATCCGCCATTGGTCACAAGGATATCGTTATGCTTGCCGTGTATCACTGCTCATACCTGAGTAATTCTCGTTCAATACCGCACCATTACACATGGTGACAGACGTCTCCGTCAATGACGGAACGCGCCGAATGCTATCAGAAGTATAGCGGCAACCTTACAGCTTAACTCCATCAAGTGACTCAATATATATTAGAAAAAACATCACCTTCGAAAAAATTCTACAAATCTGACGTATCGTTATTAAATCCTAAAACGCAGTTTTGGTTTCAAAAATTTGGAAAAGAAAACCTCTCTTTCTTGCTGCGTATCTGGAGCTTAACCCTCATTAGTAATTGAAAACGGACCCATGACCACAAGTAAACAACAACACTAATGAAACGTGTGACATAATTGGGGCGGAAATTTTAAATAATCTCAGGTCAAATATGTGCAGGTGCTAACCTCTTAAAACCTTACAATCAAATGCCGACAATACTCATTGTTTAAATTTCACTATGGATGCGAATTATTTGTTTGCTGGAGACTTAAGTATTTAAGATATTTTGCGTCAAATATTACAGTAGTTGGAAATTCAAATTTTGAGTTCAGTGGTGGCTTTTGAGTACGGAAGGATACAGCCTTAAAGTTGTTAAGAACAATTATTACCGTCAGCTTAGAAAAATGATATATATTTCGTAGGCCAATCTGCTATGCGAAACAAATAGCAAGTTTGGCCAAAGCCAAATAGCGATTGTCAGATGTCACAAAACAACAGTGATGTTAGACCAACGCTGATTGGTTAACGGTATTGTGCCCATTCAAATAATCAAACCTCATTGGTCTGTAAGTTCACCAGCAGATTAGCCCAGGCCAAACTGCTATTGCGTCAAATAGCAGATTGACATGGGCCAATTAGTAATTGGACTGAAAAGCAGATTAGCTTACAAAATTAGTGCCAAACTTGTACGCAGCGATGATATATTAAACTTTCTAAGTTATTTTCGAATCGAACAAAGTGAATGCTTGCATTATTAAAAAAAGTCGACCTAAGTAAACACTTGATCTATAACCGAAAGAACCAGTTGTCAGCGGTTAACCCGTTTCTGGTTTCCCATTTACTGCCACTTGTACTTAAACCTTGTATTTCTTTCATTACTCATCGTTATTTAATGCCTTATTTCATATGTGCTGCTACACTATTTTATAAGTACATTTTGCAATGTATTGTATTTCGGATATTACGGGATCCGAGCAGATAAAATAGGTTTCATTCATAATATTTCACCGGTAGCTTGTATACAACCATTAAGCTGAAAAAAAGTTTCAGAAAATTTAGTAAAGAATTGCATTTCATAAATGCTTTCACATCACCTTCTATTGAGCAAATAACTCGACTATTGCTTCAGTCATTTCTGTGACCCCCTTTTTGTGTCTATCATCAAATTAATTACAAATAGAACATCTGACTTGGTCTCTGGGATGTCAGCCTTAACGCGGTTTTTACTATTGAAATTTACACGTAAAGTCTTCTACACCTTTATAAATACCGTAATTGGTACTCTCAATAGAATCACTCGCCGAATTATTTCAACATCGAAATCATAGTTTAACGGCTAATTTACTCATTAGTGAGATTGATAAATCCGATAACCGTCTGTTGTGTCAATTTCAACTGATGTTAAGTCCACTTGAAATTCAAAACTTCTCAATTCAAATTCACAATTTGTGAGCAAACAGACGTTCAAATTAATCATTAAATTCACTCAACTGAAGTTCGGAATACTTCAAAACGCCGTAAAGTTGGTCGAGTTAAATTTCAAACCCAGAAAACTGACAAATATATAATCCATAGTACTGTTGTGGGACATTAAGGATGCAGTACTGTGAATGATGGCTGTGCGTGTTTCTTTGGCCCGTAGCCAAAGCTTTCAAAGCCGTCTTCCAAAATTTTGGTTCCCACTAATAAATATCCAACCTCGGATTTAACGTCATCAAAAATCCTATGGTATTCCATAAAATTTGTTTGCCTTCAATCAGACTGAACTGACTTCATGCCTGTTGCTTGTGTCAACAGGAATTCTTAAATTCCGATAAAGTTTATGTTTACAAAAAATTATTATTACGGAATTTTTAACAAAAGTAAAAAATCAACACAAACGAGTAATAATTAGGTGCAAGTTGTAAAAATTAAAACTACACAAATGCGATTAGTTGTGAGTTCAACCACAAGTTATGATGACCCTCCCGTGCGTTGTTACTTTCATTTACAGCTGCACGACCAGGCTCCAGTAGCCAGCTCATCATGCTTGGAAGGGGGCTAAAATTTCATTCAGAAATGATATCCAAGGGTTTTAATGACTTGTACAAGCAAGGTTGAAAATTTTCTATGGAACGACATTTCCAAGGGGTGGGGGGACTGAGCCTCCATTTGCCTACGGGCGGTGCACAAAAAATAACTGCATATAAATATTGTGACAAACTACACAAATTGCATATTATCGTGCAAGTAATCAACTAAACAGAAAAAAATTGTAAATTCCAACATATTTATGGTTCAATGGCGTCCCAAGCTTCAATTGAGTAAAACTCTTAGAATCTTACCTTCAGGCGCACCAAATACACAGGAGCAAACACGAAGGGGGGCGTCAGGCAGCGACTCCCTATCCTTATTTTCTGACAAATAGAACCGCTATCTCACTGAATTATCGTAAACAAATCTCTCATTGCAGAATAAGAACAAAAGTTTTAGTTGTTTTTGCGGCACCGATCGCATCATCCAATCCAAATTGCACTACTCTCAATTGCAATTCGAACTATGCAATTTTTGTTGCAGTTCTGCAATTGCAGCACTACGACGCAGTAAAACTAGCGAAATTTGAGTAAATTCGTCGTATGTTACAAGTTTTTTGCTTAGGCTTAGGATTCGGTTTCGAATTCAGAAACTGCTATAAATTGTTTTTTAAGTTTTCAATTACTAACAAATATAAAAACACCCCAAAAACGGGAAAATCGGTTTTCAAAACACAAATGTCAACAGCAACAAAAAATGTGCTATTTTCGTGCGAAATTAACCAAAAAGTTAGTTACATCCACTACTTACCGTAATAGTTTGATCTGGCAACAAACAGCGGAACCATAGCAAAAAAGGTTAGCATTAAAATCTGACAATTGTACTGCATAATTTGTAATCAAAAATTGAACTACAAGATGTTTTAAAAATTTTAGTAATTTTAGCAGGGGCCTATAACCAAGATGATAAAAATAGGGTTGGATTATATTGTTAAATGTTGAAGGCTGTTTCTTATGATACCGCAAAAAATAATCAAGACCTCTTTCATTTAAGGGGAATTGACTTTTAACCCTTTGTCACATGAATATATTCAATTTCATGCGAGATGTAATTTCGAGGGAAAATTCCATCCCCTGTCTCGTGGGTGGGAGGCTTTTACAATGACCACTGAGTTATAGGAGCTTGACGCTCGTGCCTGGAGGTGCTGTCATGTCTTGTGGAGATTTTACACTGCGCATATATGTTATAATTGTTGAACACTGCTCACAGTGGCTGTGTTGCTCGTACATTAGTGTTTAGTTGCTCATAGTGTACTCAATGAGTGAAAGTGTGATAGATACTAAGTAAGAATTTTTCCATTAATTCCATAAGGGGAAAATTTCCTTGGTACTACTCGTGTTAGGTGGTTTAGTCATTTTTACCCACAATTTTTCCTTTCTACTTTGGAAATGATTGGTAATGTTAACTCAACACAATATCGTTAGCTTTACCTTTCGTGATCTTCTATGGTAAATTAGATGTTATGGGACAGCCAAAGAAACCTTTATCCTGGAAACGATATTTGTATTAATAACAGAAACCTAAAGACTTGTTGAGAACTGAAAAAACTATCATCTCTGGACATCTGAGCACTAAAATCATAACAAAGAAACTTTACTTAATGTCTCAGAACGGAACTTTAGGTGATCTTAGAATAAATTTCTAAAGACTCTTGACCATCGGTCTAAAATCGCCACAGGGAACGCCTTGGAAATCCATTTTTTAGTTTGACCGAAAATCTATGAAAGTTAACAGTCGCACGAAGATTGCAAAATACAATCCTTGGGTGCGATAACGACCAAAATGACCGAAGTTAAAACGTATTATGACCAGTTGGTGAACGCAGGGCCAATTAAATTTAAAAATTTTGGAACCAGTCCATAAGTGTTGCATAATTAAGTGCGTGGGTAGCAGTTTGAACTACAAAATGTATCAAATTTAAACACTTTATTATCTGATTTTCCAAGCGTTTAGCAATTAATTGCAGTCAATTTAATCAAAATAGCAATAATAAACAAAACAACAACAACCAGTTCGAAGTGGTTACTGGTCAAAATATTCAATTTTTGCTTGTAATCAATCGATATAATTAAAGCTAAAATGCTGAACATACGTAATTTTGGCATAGTTTTGGCTGTCGCATTTAGATTTTACGCTGTAAATAACCAATGTTTTGTACATCTGAGTATTGAGAAAATAGTTAGCGATGCAAATATTGCAACCACGTTGACTAGTGTGATTTTATTGCTAATAACTTGTTTTTACTGCACTGAGTTTAGTTTTGCAGCAGGTATTTGTTTTGAAAGATAAAGCTGTCGGCCGCCATACAGAGTTAATTTAATAAACCTATCATCCCCAAAAAAATGATTTCAGCAAATAAGAAAACATGAGAAAAAATTCTAAATACGATGCCGAAATATTTGGTACCAGGTTGAATTTGGAACAACAAAGCCGATATGTAATTCCTGCATCTATCAAATATACTAACGCTTAGTGTAGGACTTAGGTTATCGTATAGAGCGTTAAAGTATTCAGAAATATATCTCACCAATAAACGGACCTATCTCGGGATCCGCTAGTGGGTTCATGTTGAGTTGAAATTAAAAAACAACATTTGAAAGTCGCTTGATTTCAACACAGCTTTGAAACTGTTTAATATTTGGATATTTGTGTCGTATTGGTTTATGCTGAAACATCTTATAAAAACTAAATTCTGCTCTAATTTTGCTAAATATTAAAACCAAATGTTTGAAACTCAATTACGGCCCCGTTCGCTTGTTTCACAACGGGGCCTCCCGGTGGACAGCACTTGAAACGCGAAATATTATACAAAACAGCAAAGTGAACGAAATTATCTGCTATTCCTACCGGAAGGTAAATTGTGCACATTAATTTTGATAATATAATATGATACATTGACCAATACATTTTTGCATAACGCTTCAAATCGCCTCAGAATGTTATAATTGAAATGGCTACCCGCTAACCGCAACGGCAGTGTCTGTTTGTCAGGCAACAATCACTCAGAGAGAAATTTTGGTCAAACATTTTGACGAAAAGCACATTTCGCCTTCTGCCCTGGACAACAACAAATTTTGAAACGCGTAGCCCTGAAAGTTTCAGGAAGGGAAAGAGTTCACGTTGGTGATTTTTCGCAATTATGCAAGTTCGTCTCGGTCTGCGATACGCGTCAACGTATATCTATTGCAAACTGTAATGTTGCAAACAACATTACGTGTCGGCACGAAGAATTATTGCAATTGCAACACATTAAAATGCGCGCACGCATAGCAAAGAAATTTGCAAGATTGTAAGTACCCCGTATGGCAACTGGTCAGTAGGTTTTGAGGTAAAGCATTACTAAGCGTAGAAGCTAAAGAAATGCCGCAGATATTCTGAAATACAGCGGTCGGCTTACTTCTGTTATTTTACATATGTTTCACAAAATTGTATATTTTGCAAGTTGACAATTTAGTTGCTTATCAATTTGTTACATAATTGTCTTGAAATTCAAGTTTGAAGAAAGGCAAGTTTATTACAGTTAATCAAACAAACCGCGAATAATTAATGTTCTCAAAGATATAAAGCATAGGCCAATGCCAGGGGCGTCCGCTGAAAAATATGTTTGGAGGGGTGTATCGAATAATGTTGAGGCGCCCTAAACAATTTCAACTCAAGATGGTTTACTTTTAGACCGAGTCAATTTGAGGGGCACCATGTCCCGCAATTCCACCCGTGGTAACGCCAGTGGCCAATGTATAGAACAGGAGCGGAACAGTAGTATGAGTCTATATCTAAGTCTAAGCCTAAACCTAAGCAAAAAATAGCCAAAAGCTTAAGCTTATTCTATTCCAGTGTCACAGAATAGCGGTCCGGCGTTGATCTTTACGTGGATCGAAGCATTTCCATTGAAGCTATAGAAAAGTATATTTTGACTAAATCGATCTATGGTCTATTTCTAACTGATGATTCGCAGAGCTGTCATGTGACAAAAATACGTTCCCATTAAGCCAAAAACAATTCCGCAACCCAGTACAAACAAATATGTTTTCAAGAAAATTTTACCCAATTCTATCAAAATATTAAGATGCTAAAATTTTCAAAAGAATAGAAAAAAATTAGAAAAATATATATAATCTGTGCCATTAAAACTTCTATTTATTTTCACCTTATGATTGGCTCAGCTGTCCTATCAGGATCTGTGATATAAAGCAAAAAAAGAACACTATTGAGTAACTCTTATTATGCACCAAAAGCAAATAAAACCAGTTGTGCTGCAAAAATAATACACTGAAAACAAAACGATTACTGGCTCGAAAAGCAAAATCGTTGCCTACAAAATGAGCGAAGCGTGAAATCTTAAAATAACCGCACCTAAATTTTGTTGTATATTTGAAGCAAAAAGTTTAGTAACAGTTTTTCTACTAAATATCGTATACCAGTTTGCCAAAAAATAACTATATTTCCATTGTTATAGGGCCTTTATGGCTTGTATATACCTACGATGAGGTATATTGAAGTGCAAAATAGTAATACTCATGTGCCAAGATAGTAAGCTGAACATTGTAAATATTGAAACAAAGATTGTTTCAACCGATGTTTGGCAATACCTGTTAATTGTGTATATATCGTAAGCCAATCTGATATTCAGTCCGATTAATAATTGGCATAGGCCAATCTGCTATTTTATGCAAAATCAGTTTGGCTTAGGCTAAACTGCTATTGAATTAAAGAACCAAACAGATTTCATTACTTAATCATAGAAATAACGATAACTCGTCAGCGCTGGTGTTCTGTTGTATAGCTATCTCACAAACTGCATTTGGCCTATGACAAACTGCTATTTGCTTATAATAGCAGATTGTCCCACGCCAATTAGTAATTGGTCTGACTAGCAGGTTGGCCGGCGACATTTCTTGCCATGCCTCCGGCACATAACTTTTAGCTTTAAACTTAGGCTTACGGTTACTCTTAGGCTTAGGAAAAGAAGAAACAATACTGTGGTGGAGGAATATTTGCCTTCTCTCCAAATAACTCTAGAATGGGGACAGTAAAACAGTACCATGACTGCAGATTCAAGTTTAAAGGTGTTGTTCTAAACCTATCAGTCTAATCGGATTAGAAACCAATCACCCAAAAATGCGAAATGAGCTGAACAGATGCTAAAATGATAAAATAGTGGAAATAACTTCGAAAAGCTTAAGCGTACGATAATATTAATTAAAACTTTAATAGAAAGCAGGACCAGTTACTTTTAGTACCGTTCCGGTTTCTGGTAGGCCTTTCGGTTTCTGGTAGGCCGTCCGGTTTCTGTTAAGCCTATAAAAGAGTAGACTTCGATTCTAGACTAAATATTTTGCTTAGGCGTAAGCTGACGCTTAGGCTTAAGAATACACTTTTTTTCAACGCTTAAGAAATATGCTTAATCTACCGTCAACACTGAATATTTTTCCTTAGGTTTAAACTTACGTTTACGCTTAGGAATATACTTTTCAACACTTAAGCGTAGGATAGGAATATGCTTAATCTACCGTTACGGCCCTAAAAGTAACATTGGAAGAACGCCACAAGGTTACGCCGGCACTTTAATCAACACATCGTAAGCTATGTCAAGTAGAAGGCGCACGTTTGTCGCTGTATTTTGATAAAAATCGTGTATTTCTACTTTAACCCAATGTACCGTATTTTAAAACCAAAATTTAAGGCTTTTTGCCATACCTCGGTGCAAAAGCTTGATTGTTTATGCCTAAAAAGTAAGAAAACCTAAAAATCTAATTTTTTCAAAGCCAAAAAAACAACAAGCAAAAATGTTTGATGCGACAAACTTATTGAGGTATTACAGTTTTCCGATATAATCAGACAGGCCCCTGTAGGCCTGGTCCTCTCGATAGAGGGGGGGTTAAATATTTTTCAACATCGGCATACAAGTGTTTCAGATGACTTACAAGCAAGATTGAAAATTTTCTAGGGGGGCTAACATTTTTCTCTGGTCCGACTTGGCTGCACGGGACCGTTACCAGAGCGTTACGATTGTTCGCACCGGCATATGCTTAAATTGCTTAGGCATAGGCTTTGTGTTTGCCATATCTCAGTGTCACAGCTAGCGTATCTGCGTCCACCTGAACATATGCGATAAAACTCCGACCACGAGAGGGTGATGATCAAAGTATGGATCACGAATGGGGGGGTCGGGCAATAATAACGGAGCAAAAATAGTTAGGAAACGCACGAGTAACCAAGTAAGCGCGCATAACGTATGTATAACGTAAATTGCGCCGTAGCTGCACAATTTTCTGAAACAGCATACGGATCGGTTTTGCCGGGCGACCCAGAGTGCCAGGGACACTCTCGCAGGGGTGCATGAGAGTAGAGGTTGCGGCACTGCCATACCGTTGGAGCATGCCTTTTAGATGTTTATGTCCAAGCAGTGACAAACGTGAATTGGTTGGTTTCGAAACAAAAAGAAAATAACGAACGAAAACGTATGAATGCAATTTAATGCTACTATATATTTTATAGATTGTTCTAGTAATCACTGCATTTTTCTAATACGGATATAATTTACTGCAATATATATATAATATATATATTTATATATAATAAAACGTAAGCTTTACATCAAAAATAGGCTTAAATTTATGATTAGGCGTAAGCTTAGGCTTAGGAACAACAAGTACAGGAACTAACCCTTTTTCTTGTAGTATATTAAAAAGAAAGCGCACTGAAGCATGAGTTCACTTACCCATTTGAGCACCATCTCCCATATCTTGCCCACACGGCCGTGAAAATACTTGAACGTCGTCAATTCCAACGATTAGCGGATATCCAACCACTTTGTGTGCTTCGAAGATTAGCTGAAACAAACAAATAATCATACGAGTCTGATCAAAAACTGCTCATAAACAGGGCAAGAAAATATCGCGATGGCAGACCCGTAGCCAGTTTAGATTTCTTGGAGACTCAAATATTTCCAAATGGAGCATGCAAGGATTTTCTCATATTTGCAATCAACGTTGGTGGAACGGTTTTCTGTGGGACTGCAATAGAGTAGGCTTGAGCTTTAGACCATTTTTTTGCTGTCGTTTAGGCTTAGGTATGAGCTGATTCTTACGCTTACGCTTAGGTTTAGGCTTTGGCTTAAAAATAAGCTCATTTTTACGCTAAGGCTTCAGATGCTCAATATTACGCTTAGGTATATGCTTATACTATTGTTCGTTACGGCACTGCTCTATACATTACCAAACCTTCTAACAGATGTCAAGATCTATTGACGCCCCTCTGACTGAACAAAAATTTTGTAATATAAGATACATATGCAACTAATATTAGTTTATACAAAATAGTCAAAGCGTAATGTTCAGCGGCAGAGCCTGATCTCTTGTCACAGTCAGACCCGTGAACAAGTAACCTTTGTTGGAGGGCTTAACATTTTGCAAGAGGAGCATACAGGGGTTTCGGTTACTTACAAGTAAGATTGAAAGGGGCCAAAATTGTTCCAGGGGGGACTGATCCGAGCCCCTCCCTCCAGGATTTCTCTCGCTACGGGTGTGGTCAATGTATATTTGTTTGTAAATTTTACAAATTAAACACAACAATGGAAGGTACATTACCAATTTTGACACTTGTAAGGTGTTACGAAAACGAAAATATTTCTTAAATGTTTCTTGCATTCGCCGTATATTTCACAGTTTAGCTAAGAAAATACATTGTGAGTTTCTGAAAAGCAATTTGCATCGCGAACGCTTGAACTCGACTGGACTATGGGCGAAAGTGTCTCAACCACCTCTGGGACAATTGATGATAGTATCATTCTTTAACTCTTACATAGTAAGGTTGTTTTTGTAGAGCGAGATCATACTGTTCTCGAATCCATTTGCTTCCAGTTGGCCGTAAATGCATAACAAATGCCGAATCACGTCGACTGCTATTGACCGACTTATACGGGCTCACATGAACAAGCAGTTTGCCTGAAATACTTAGCTAGCAAATTTATGAATGCTGGACTTAAATTTTGAAAGTACAATTCCTAAGTATAACATTGACGTTTGTTTAAATATGAGTCTGATCAGATTTAAATATAAAATAAATTCGTTAATCTGATAGTATATAAAGTAGAAATGTCATTAAAATGTTATGAAATCAGCTCACAGCTGACATCAAACAATAGCCTAGTTTCTGAAACCTTACCAGGTGTGTACTGGAGATTTGGTCTACCGGACAATTTCTCGGTTGGTCGATTGGAATTTAGGCCGCTCAACGGAGTAAAAAAATCTTGGTGATGTCCACTCTAAGTGACCTGGTGTACGCACGTTATTGTGGAAGTTGCATTACTGGTTAGACGGTTTATATCAAAATGCCAGAGCAATTTTTCCGTGTCAATTCTAACCCTGAATCTTATACGTATAATTTCATACCTCTTGGCAAATAATGATCTTGCGAAGAATTACGTCGTCTATTTGAATTAAAGATTGTCATTAAAATTATAAGTTTAATTATGTCAAATCACCTAACGATATATCTCCAACATTGTACCAAAAGCTTAAACAGCCACGACTCGCCGTATTCGCCGGGTGTTGTTTTGATACTAATCCAGCAGAGCCTGGTGGTTCATAGTCATCAACTTCGACGTACATGTAATGACCTGGTGGACCTTAAATTGTAACAAACCTTTTGTAGTTCCTGGTTCAACAAATTATCCACATCCCGTTTTGCAAATCAATGCCTTTTAGACTTTATTGATGTTTGAAGGCATGGGACTATTTGATAAAACGTTAAAATTTTTGGCCAATCCTATAGAACCGGGCTGTAACCGTGGTATAAGCATATTGCTAAGGCTAAGCTTAACCCTAAGCGTGAGAATCAGGTTGCATTTCAGCTTAAGTCTAAGCTAAAGCATAAGCCTAAGTGTAACTTAAGCCTAAGCCTAAATTTATACTTAAGCCTAAGCCTAAGCTTAAGCTTATGCTTAAGCCTAAACGTAAGCCTAAGCGTAAAATTAAACGTAAGTCTAAACAAAAAATATTCCATTAAAGCTTAAGCTTACGCTATTGTAGTTCGCAGAAAAACGTTCCGCCTCTGATCTTTACATGTACCAAATTTATTATCACACATAGATGGACAGTTTATCTAATTTTTGGGCAAATCCACTGAAAGCATACCGAATTTGTTGATTATTTGTTTTCAAAACGGATATTTCGAAAACATCACAAACAGTTTTACAGAGAAACATTCTTCTTGTGTGCCATATCGGTACAAAAAACATACTCTCATCAAGTCCGTGAAATGTATGATCTTGTGGCCAGACATAACTGTTGAACGCTGACCCCTGACCAGCTCGAATCCAGTGCCATCTGTATCGCGTTCCAGGGTCGATGAACCATCCACATAGTCCGACGGATTCGAAATCACATCCCAAGTAGGTTTTTGTCATTGTTGAAACTAAATAAATTTTTACAAAGATGTAATCGTTGTAGTAAACTACCGCTTTTAATTGCTAGCTAAGTATGTAATGATTTGTAAGCAATTTGGCATAAGTTATGTGCTTAAAAGTGATATAAGAGTACTTCGGAAGCAAACGGTCACGCAATTCGAAATAGAATCAAGTTTGACTCGTTAGCCTATGTATAGAACCGGGCTGACCCATGTAAAGCTGCAGGGGCGGAATGTTTTTCTGCGGGACTGCAGTAGTGCAAAGCTTAAAACTTTAGACAATTTTTTTGCTTAGGCTTAGGCTTACATATAAGCTCATTTTTACGCATTGGTTTATAGGCTTAGGTTTAGAAATAATCTTATTCTACTGTTACGGTCCTGTTCTATACGTTGGCACCAGTTATTAAACCTGTCGGATATTGTGGCAGTATTGTGCTGTGATTTGGAGGTTCAATCCGAGATACTTTGTGCTTGAAAATGTGTGACAACGGTCCAACGCCCCATTTGTTGAAAGCTCGCATACGAAATGATATCGTTGCCGATGGGTCCAAATGCTAAACAGTTAAAAATATTAAACTATAATTTTAAAAAAATCATGATTTAGACTTTTTTTTAAATATCCAATAAAAAATCAAGATTAAGGCTGTTTTTTTAAAATACCCAACTTATACACCATAAGTAGTAATACCCCTGCCGTGGTAGCAGTATTACTACTTACATATCAGCATAAAGTATTAAACTTGTAATGTGGCGGAATAATTTTTAGGTTTGTGTAAGAACTGTACGGGTTGGAACGACTTCTGCCTCGAAGTATTGCCGTGGTAGCAGTATTACTACTTACATATCAGCATAAAGTATTAAACTTGTAATGTGGCGGAATAATTTTTAGGTTTGTGTAAGAACTGTACGGGTTGGAACGACTTCTGCCTCGAAGTATTGCGAATATACATGGTTTTTTCATTAAATTTCTCAGAAACATATGTCCACGCCGGGAATCGAACCTTGGACATCTCGCTCGCGAGTCGAACGCGCTACCCATTACACCACGCGGCCGATATCATAATTTCCTCTGGTGCTATATGTGCACGAGTATGTGTCTTAACAGTGCACACTCTTCACATACACAAGCTACACCGCGTGTACCCACAGTTTGTACACACTGGACCACTTAACGCCATTTTCAACAGAAACGCTTCAGTGGTGGCCGTACTTTAAACTTTTCAGTATACAAGGAACTTTAATCTGCTTAGCTTGCAATAATTGAAATAATTGATACAAATTAACGAAAATAATCCATGCTTTATATAGTCTTTATTATAAATCGAGTATATGAAAGATATCATAAAATGGCCGTTATTCCAGCAATTCCTTACTCGAATTATAGTTGACGTGACGTCATGCAGCTTGATACGTTTCCAGTCGTTGAGATCGTCTGAAGGATTTTGAGTTGTATAGTAAAGCTCGTAGCCTAAAATATTGCTATTTATTTTTTAAACTTTTTCTAATTGACCAAATCCAATTTAGAAAACTGTACCAAAGAGTATTTCTACTAAAATTGATGCTGAACAGTTGTAAAGATTTCTGGTTTTATAGTATCAGTTTGTCAAATTTTGCAGAAGTCCTAATACAGGCAATAAATTAACTCACCAAACTAGAGGGATGCGAAATTTTAGGGGTGGCATACGGGTATTTCACACGACTTACAAGCGTGTCTAACACTTTTGCATAGTGGGGTCGGAATGTTCGTGGAACATGGTAGTGGTGGCTGAGCCCCAACTGGCTCGTATGATTGCACACAAACCATCTTTGAAGAGTTGTTTTTAACATGCCGAGGAACTTGGGAACTCGGTAAAAATCTATTATAGTAAGCGAGATTCTTTAGCTTACCTGCGATTAATAATCAACCTGACCTTTACTTCTAATAATATCCGTAATATAAACAATTTTGAAAAAATAGCCAAATTATATTCACTGCAAATATTGCTGCGCATTATTGTTGCGAATCAGCTTGCTTGCCATATTTTAAGAATTTTTTGCACCCTTTTCCCCCGAGCCTTCAGCCAGATGGAACCAGGGGTTCAACCCTCCTGGAAGAATTTTGGCTCCCAGAAAATTTCCAACCTTGCTTGTAAGTCATTCAAATCCATTGTGTGCCCCTCCTGACAATGTTTACCCCCCTAGCAAGGTGAGCTGGCAACGTACCTGGCGTTCTCCTCTATAACATACCGTCAGTAGGTCCATTTGGTTTCTTTGGTTCGTTCCATGACAAATTAAAGCTTGATTGCTCACCGAATATTGGCGTCACTGCGAAACCGTACGGAGCGGACCCAGGAGCTGAAGCAAAATACATTCGTACTCAGTCATATTTGACTCAATTTGAGCCTCAGTCATATTTGATTCAATTTGACTCTGGCGGAGTTGAATTTTGACTCAGTTTGTGTAGTCAAGAAAAGCCTATCTCGGAGAGAGTCAATTTGACTAACCATTTTTTGCAGTGTAGTTGTTATTATGTTTACTGAGCCAATCTATAAGAATGTCTACTAGCGTGGCCGGGGTCCAACAGATATTCTGGAATTTAGAGCGTCCATTTCCCAACTGCAATTCAGAACATTTCAGTACTGTTCAGGCTAATATGCCCAAAATTCAACTTAAACATGTAAAAGTTTTGTGGAAAAAATAGATCAACTCCGTTGTTCTCAAAAATGTATCTTTATGTGCACCAGAGATGAGTATACAAGCAGGAACAGTGGAGATATATCCCCCAAATTTATGGAGAAACGGGAAAAAGCACTCTTTCAAACTTTAAAATAATCTTGCTAAATCGTACCCTGCAAAAAATGGTGAGTCAAATTGACTCTTACCGAATTAGGCTCTACGGGACTACACAAACTAAGTCAAATTCGACTAAACTGAATCGCACGTTTGACTCTGGCGGAGTCGAATGTGTCGCAGTTTGTGTAGTTCCGTACGGCCTATTTTGAAGAACGTCAATTTGTCTCGCCATTTTTCCAGTGTAGAGGTCAAAAAGTTTTCTCGTTCGTTGCGCTCGCTCGCAAAAATCTTGTACCTACAATTATCCATCCCCTCTCAAAATGAAATCCTGGCTGCACCCTGGCTACACCAGCCGTGCGGATCAAAGTTTAGGCTGATTTACCATCTGGGAATGTTTTGCCGATAGTAAGCAGACTCCATTCTGATTGACGAGTGGGCTCGACAGCTTTCACGGAGAATTCGTAGTCAGTGAACGGTTGGAGACCCTGAAAATACGGCTGTATACGCATATATTATATTATATACATACATACATACATATATAATTTAGTTCGTAACAATCAGACTTTTGGCATCTCGTCACATCAATACTGTATTTTTATTAATACCAGGGTACAACCGGAGGTCTGCCTCCGGCTCCGACTCCGGCAGAAAATCGGCGTCCGGCTCCGGCTCCGGTAGAATTTATGCCGGAGGTTCCGGCAATTTCGGTAGTAAAATTTTGCAAATTTATCTATCTATTTAGCGCGTATCGTTTTACTTTTGCTACAATTTTCAGGAAAGAATTTTCGTAATTTCGCCATGAGATTAGCGTAAAACTAAACAACTTAAAACCATATTGCAGATATTGGCTAAAATGAACAAATTAACCATCAATTTTACTACCTAATTTCGCCTCAGCTCCGGCTCCGGCAAGTTTCGTTGACCTCCGGCTCCGGCTCCTGTATTTTTCACCTCCGGTTGCACCCTGATTAATACCTCATACAGTTGAACATTTTTGAGTGACCAGAGAATATTTCACTTTCCTAGGTTAATAGCGTAACACAACTCTATGTAGAATTTACCTGCCGTTTCAAAATTTGTTTATTCTCTGGTTCATAAAATTGAAAGGGCTATAAACCAGCTGGCTAGACGACTGCTTACAGTAAGGTTTTAAGTATTTCATAGCTTTTTCTTCTATACCTGAATGACTAACTGTCTTGATGTTGTATTTTTTGTATCGTAACGCGTTGGTTCGGCACCGTTTTGTTTGTGTACTGCCCATCTAAAAATATTAAAATTGAAAAATAAAATTAAACAATTTAAACACTGTTCAGCTTTCAAAGCGCTTGTTCAATCAAAAAAGTTATGAGTGAGTTATGAAGATTGAATGAAATTAATTTTAACCTCGAGTAAAACAAAGGTTTAAGAAGCGAGCCAAGGTTAATAAAGAGGTCCGAAAATGTATGCCAGTTGCATATAATGTTAAACTTCAAAGAACAACAAAATATACGCTTAAGAGCATCAATCGTTAGCCTAAAATCAAATATGTAACTTTTCAAATTTTTGTTATAAATACTGACAATTGTTGTAAAGTTGTACCTCCTGCCACTATCAAATCCAGAAAGGGACGCGGGGCGTACGCCCCACTGGTCACAAAATTTTTTGTGATAAAATGGTAAAGTGATACGGGGGAGAGGGGTGGGGGGTCGGGGGTAAAAATTTCTACGTTTACCCCCTCTTCTGAAAATTGGCACAAATATAGCATACAGTAGTAAAATGTAAAAATTGTGTTTCATAACATGCCAATCCGATCGCCGCAGGCAGAAATTTCCGGATCCGCCGATGCATACTATGGGCATAAACTTTGAAGCTGGGTTAAAGTGTTCAACGAAACATGAACCAATACTTGACTACACCTTGTTGTTTTGGGTTTTTACCGAACAGTATAAAATCTATCTTTGGAAGGCGTTCGTCCATTTTCAATGTCCGGATCGGAAAACGTCAAACGAACTGCGTTCGAAGATTCAACTTGCGCCACCAGACCGACAGGGGGGATCAACGGCGTACCAACTTCTAAAAATTAAATTAAAACTGTGTTAATTT